>JBCFXI010001049.1:7649-80337 GCA_038496175.1 Ampulex compressa
CTTGTGATATAATAACGTGGGATAGATATAAAATCGTACGACGTGCATTGGTCGCTGTGTAAAAGAAGGAGTTTAGTTAATTATAGTTGGAGTAAACATGTTAATGAAAGGGCAATTGAATTAAAGGGAAGGAGACGGCTAATATCGTAGCTCTGAGGGGGGAGGGGGAATTCCTTGTGATATAATAACGTGGGATAGATATAAAATCGTACGACGTGCATTGGTCGCTGTGTAAAAGAAGGAGTTTAGTTAATTATAGTTGGAGTAAACATGTTAATGAAAGGGCAATTGGATTAAAGGGAAGGAGACGGCTAATATCGTAGCTCTGAGGGGCGGAGGGGGAGGGCATTCCTTGTGATATAATAACGTGGGATAGATATGAAATTGTACGATGTGTATCGGTCACTGTGTAAAAATGGAATTTAGAATAATTGGTTAAAATGTTAATGAAAAGCCAAGTAAAGTAAAAATATTAAAGAAAAGATCACGCATTAGTGGCTAAAAATGATTGTTTCCACACGATAATGTCAATTCTTCGACTTAACTCTACTCCATAAAGACTAGATGGAGAATTATATATGTATCATTTTTAAATATATTAATATATAATATATATTTTTAATATATGTATCATTAAAGAAAAGAGCGAATATTTTATCTGTAACGAGAACGATAACCCTCTGATTTCTAACTCAGCCTCAAGACGGACCACGCTTAATCGCATATAACGCTATATTCGAATATCGTATAGCTACGATGCTCAGTGTTGCTTATATACTGTAAATAATATATGCACCACAAAAATATCTCACTCGTGAAAAATAGTGCGTGTCTCATGAATGTTGGTTTGCTGCGAGAATTACTGCTACACGGACGTATCCAGTATTGAAAAAATAGCGTATTAGAGGGTTGAAATTGAAAAAAGAACGATAAACTTGTACATGGCCATGAGCTCCGCATTACCATAGAAAATATCGATCCAAGATATATTAACCTGCGAATCACAAGGTAGCAGAGACAAAACAAAGTGTAATGAAGCACGATAAAAGTTTTCGTAAAAATCATCCCTAAAAATATACATCATCCCTTACAATATTACTCGTAATAATAGATCAATAGCCGTGCAACAATATTTTCCTTGATGGACCTTTTTCAAGGTGTATTAATCGACGCAGCGCGAGAAAACTGAGACAAAAGAGGCGCGAAAGAGGTACAATCGTCCTTTTGTTTTGCATCATTACTTAAAATATGTCCTGTAACGTTACATCGCGAGTCGGTGCAAAAATATCTCCCCTGTCGACATTCGCAATGCTGCATAAGTCCACGAAGCGCGAGAAAACGAATATGAAAGAGAAGCGAGGCAGGCACGACACTACAATAGGATCGTTTCGGTTTAGGATCATTCCTGTCGGCCGAACGGCGCGAGTGAAAAGCAATTTTCATTCTTCCTGCGAATTTTTGTTTCTGTTTCTCTTGTTTCCCCCTCCACTCCCCCCCCCCCTTTTCCCTTTTATTTTTCTACCCAATATCGGGAATCGAGCTGGAGTTTTGCAGGCATATCCAGCGCTCGATATTTCTCCATTAGGGAAAGCCGTGAAAAAGATGGCACCAGGCGGGACGATACTTCGACGCCCAGTATCGTTCGTAACTTTTTCGATTTTCAAGGGAAACTTTACGCGGGAGCAAACGGAAGGCAACGTTCTCTCGCCGCTTCTTCCGTCAATTTTCCTTCGAGACACTGTAAAGCCGCGCTACGGACGCGAATTAATCTTCGTCTGCATTGTACGCAATACCAATTGATATATAATAACAGCAATTTGCTAAACTTCGAGGACACCGCGATTTTTTTTAGGAAAATATACTTTTATATCAGAGCTCATATGTTGTATAGCAAGGGATAGTGGTGGAAGTCGAGCAAGAAAACATTGATGAAAAACGAAAAATATATTTTATTAACGTTTTGTCCTTAGGTATAGGATATTATTAAAGTACAAGGCTAGAAAAAGCAAGATGTAAAAGGTTATATCATAAAGTAATGTTGTTGAATAGAAAAATAGTAATAGCGATATAACTAATTTGTAAGAGACTTACATGTAAAAGAACGAAAAGTAGCTAATATTCGATCATCGTGCTTATTTCACGTGGGATAATTTTCAACCACATAAGGAATGAGAACCTTGTACGTATGTCATAAAGTCAAAATGGAACTTTCACATCGACGTACCTGTGTCACATGTTGGTAGAACATAATTACAATCGCGTGAAACAAGCACATGATGTTTTTCAAAGGTTTTTTGTCTTAACAAAAAAAAAAGCTGTGAAACCTGGTTGTAGAGCGAAACAAGGATACATATTGTATCATACTGTGTCGATAAAATTTCTAAGATTCGTGAACATTACTTGTAATATTTCTGCAAAGGTAAGACATCGTTAAATCTCTCTCTAATAATAATAGTAGGAAAACTGTCTGTAAATATTAATAGGACGTCAAACCTGGAAAAAACGTTCGAGAATTCGTGTCTGCAAGTGGCATTAATCTACGAGTCTGACAGTAGATTTACATAAACTTACCAAGGTAACCAAGGTCCCTGAAATTTATATACACCTCCACTTACGAACAGTAAACTTGATCAGCTTATCTTAAATACACTTTCACTGAAATTTCTCGCCAAGCTATACCAGCGTCTTCCGTTTTCCTTCGTCAGCTATTTCACGAAGGTTATTCATAACCTCGTCTCAAAACTAACTTCGTCGCACTAACTAAAACAAATATCATCGACCATTGAAAAAGAAGTGATAAACAGCTATCAACCTTACAAATCAACGTCTGAACAAGAATTTTCACGGAATTTCACCACCTCGATTACATCTATAAATATCAAGCTGCAGACAGCTCAGTTCGTGCTATGTGCCGCGGCAGAAATCATCGATAACTCTCCTTTTATATTATACGACCAACGCGTCATTCAGGAGATTCCTTTGAAACTCATTCACAATACCCCGTCGAACCCAAGATCCGACGACGTACAACAGCAGAATCGTTCAAAGTTAATCTGAATTTATCGTAGAGAACTTCCGGCGCAGACTGAATGACTAAAAACAAAGCACTAAAGAACACATCAATAATTTAAAAAACAATAATTTCGATATCGCCAAGCACCATCGAGAATTCAATCACGCTTTTGATTGTGAGAACACCATCATTCCAAATCACAAACCTCATTACTTTAAACGCCTCACATTTGAAATGTACATGAAAGCTGAACCCAATCCAATTAATTTGCAAATTGATACTTCCAATTTAAACCCTGCCTACTAAAACCTTCTTTACGGGATTAAAAATTCAGCACATTAATCCC
Source organism: Ampulex compressa (assembly GCA_038496175.1). Classification (NCBI taxonomy): domain Eukaryota; kingdom Metazoa; phylum Arthropoda; class Insecta; order Hymenoptera; family Ampulicidae; genus Ampulex; species Ampulex compressa. The sequence goes on from JBCFXI010001049.1 coordinate 11,009, forward strand.
AGTTCGTTACTTCACACACTTGTATGTTTTGAACTACCCGCTCACAATAACTAAAAAATTACTCAGAAATATCCCATAGCCAAATAAGTCTAAAATATGCATTAATTTATTCATTTCTTACAGTAAGCTAATAAGAGAAAAAATATTTGTATTGAGTTTGTAACTTTTATAGAAGTCAGTGCAACATTTAGGTGCAACAATAAAAAATTAAAGTTCCACTGCTTAGGTAGAAATAAATAAAAAACAAGCATCCTAAAAAAGGGACAATGGTAAATAATGGGTTAAGTTATAACGATTTCAACTTTCTTAACTCACCATGCTTCTTTGAATTTGACGTCTTTGATCACTTTGCTCCAACCGAATAAAGAACCAACATCTTCGTTTGTCGTAAAAGTTAATTAGCACCGCTAATAATGGAATACCACATCCAACGAATGCGTATAACAATAATTGCGTCGCATAGGTGCTCTTCATATCTAAAGATACCGAAATGTGACAGAGAGCAATAATTGATTACTTTGACGCACTATCAAGATACATTTTATCCTCCTTTGTTAGGCTCTTTCTCAGTCGAATATAATAAGCGTTTCCTTGTTCCCCATCCCTTCTCCGTGCATTCCATCACCAATATTTCTTTGTCCACTGATGAATTTAATAAAGACGTCCTTATGAGAGGTTCGATTAATGTTTAGTTTACCTGCTTCGAATACATTATGTGCATTGCTTACTGAATCTCTGCATTCACTACTTTGTTATTTTTCTGTTGTTAATTTCATTTTCTAATTATTGTTTGTCATCAATATTGTCATTTCATTTTATTACAGCTGAAGGTGACTCACAATCGAGTCGAAACGTTGTACCAAACTGCTAGTTGGTTTTTTGCCTCTTATCCATTTTTTTCTAGAATCAACAGCTGTTAGCTAGGATCATATAACTTAGATACGTGTATATTAAATAATTGGTATTTGCGAGCAACAATTGATCTTAAATGGAGCAGATGAAATGAAAAACTCATAGGTAGCTTACGACCTTTCTGTATTTAGAAGAATATATGTTTAACTTAAATACATATATAACACCGAAGAAAAAGATAACCAGAAATAATACGCCTGATAAAAAACAAATAGATAGCTTCTGGCTCGAAACCTCCAGACTACATGTTTAACTCTTCATAATGTCTTAAATGTCTTAAAAAATGTCTTCAAAATGTAAAAATGGCTTAAACCAAAGGTTTTAGCCAGGCAAAAAGGAATATTTGAAATGTTCTTCTAAAGTTTGACACGCACTGGTGACCGAAACGTAGACATTCTCTAACAAAATATTTTCAAACGCCATTCGGAGCTCACGGTGATGTACATTGTTTATAATCCTTTTCTTAATTTTGATATTCTCGAGATGGGTGTAAAATAAACTTTTATTGCAGGAGTAAGTTTCTCGCTCTTTATGATAATAGAATTAAAAGATCGTTCCATTCGGGTGAAGAGCCTCTATAAGTAAGTATTTATTCAAAAAAAAGGACGTTTAACCCATTCAACATTATTTATGGTAATATATATATATATATATATATATATTTAATTCTTTACCCTCATTAATTTACTCTCCCTCGCCACCTCCAAGGCATACCACACGCACATTCCAATTGACAACATCCTCCATATACTTCAGTATTGCTCCAGCAATCGTCATTATTTATTCACTCCTCAGCTTGACAAGGAACACGCTTCGTACATTTATTCACAGCGGCTCTTCACCCGAATCGAACGACCTGATAATTCTACAAACCTTTATCCCAACTTTAATCAACCAAAGATTCGTTCCTATAAACCGATCGAAGCGGGCCATATAATTCCACACGATATGTTCCAACGCAGACGCGATTTCCCTGGAAAACTCTCCGCAGCGCGATAACGTCCGATCGTGAGAAAAGCAGGAGCACCCGCGGGTCGCATTCCAGCGTCCTTATCGTCGTTAAGTGCCGTTATCGCACCCCTCGCACGAACGGCCGGCGACTTCCGGTAGCGGCTAAAAATCCTGGGCGGCACACCACCTGGTTATAACCACCGCGGTAACGCCTTCGGCCTGGATTCTAGAGCATGAACTTATCGGGAGCGAGCCGGCGAGCGCTATCATTGCGCAACCACCGACTCCACAATGCCTTCGGACAGGGCAAAAAGTGCCTGGCGAGCGAGCGAGCAGCGGAGCTCGACCGATCGAACTATCGAGGGGATTGGTCGATCGGCCTGGTACGTACGCGGCAAACCGGCCTCGTGGCTGAACACCGTGGAAAGGGAAATCGCGCGTACTACGTTGCACGAAAATTCGCCATACGTTGGCCGGCTGCTTTCAGCATCCGCGGTTAACGCGCTGACTCCCATGGCGAATCGAAGTTTGACCGCTCGAGGCCCAAGCAGCGCGATCGCGCTGCTCGGACTTCACGTCGAAAAGAGCGAGCACGTTTGAGCGCTACGGTCGGTGTAACTCCTAGACTGTCGAAGTAGTGCGCTCAACTCTGTCGAAGCACGTATATCGCACAGCTGCTTTTTGAGCGTAAATAAGGCGACTGGCACATTTTGTGTGTAAAGAATATTTTTAATCAATTTATTGAATCGTATGAGGAAATATTGAAATGAAAGGGGGGCAGTTATAATTTAGGATATAGGTGTTTGTCGGAACTTATTGGATGAACACCTTTGTTGCGTTGTACGTGTATTGAATTATTTTCATAAAACAGGAGTGACGATGAGAGAAGAATAACTCGGGTCACTTGGGAGTTTTTCTTATTGGAGGACAGTTGCTTATACTGGCATTGAAATGGTAATTTGGTGGAACAGTTTCCGCGTTCTGATTAATTAATTTTCAGCGTGTATTTGTTCACCAGACATTTTATAGTTATTTGGCCAGCTCGGTGGTCGCTCCGTGGTTGAATTTGCGATGGAGTAATAAAACGTCTGGCTACTGCTACCTAGCACAGGGGAACGCGTGCAAGCGTATTTTGTATTTTTCGTATACGAATACATATGAACATGTACAAGCGTTTGTATTTTTCGACGCGAAAGAGGACCAATACTGGCGCGTCGCTTCGGTCTTTTCGCAACGATTAAGACAAGCGCTATCGCGCTGCTTGGGGCTTTTCGACCGAGTTTTTTCAAAGACCCCTGGGACTCAAACGGTTCAGAGATATCAGGATTGTATGAGAGGTGCAGGTGAAACGAATAGGTGTAAGGCGTGGATATAGTTTCGTAATGACCTTTCTTTCAGTTTGATTAATCACAAAGTAATTCTAGCCCATTTTGATACTCACTCTTCTATACAGGGTGATTCCAGTATCTGGACCGAATTATAACTCTTTTTTAAGCGAAGTTAGAAAAAAATCTTACAGGAAAAGTTTGCACCGTTCAAAAAGCTTCATCGTCTTCAGTGCCGACTTTTTTCCCAAGTGCGTTAGTGCACCTGCAAAATGCAGTTGCACTGTTTTTTATTTGATTTTTAAGTAGTTGCAGCTGAATTTCAGAACATCAATTTGCATTTTTGTTATTGTTGCATTTCGAATTATTTTCATCCGTTTGTAAGGAAAAAAGGTTTTTATGATTTTTTAACAAATTACTGTGTTAATCCTGTACTTTGCGATTTTATCAAAGTGTATAGGTTATTTATTGTAACTGAGATGTACCGCTATAACTGCGGTTGCTCTTGTTATAGGTTCTATCATGGACTCGTTACCCTTCTGGATTTTATTGTAATCCATGCGGGACATAGTTGAAGATGTTCTCTTCAGTAAATGAAACCACTTGTTAAATACTGCATACTGTTGATGACTATTTAAAAAAAGTCAACATCGTGTCCCGCTTTTTATTCGAGCTTAAAGTACCGAGCGGCTGTGCAATATACGTGTATAGAAAAATGTATAATTTCGTAAAAATTGGTAAAAATATTTAATGACGTCAAAATTGTCTATCCAATAGAATATTCGGTTGGAGTCAATTTGTTTTTCATTATTCTAATCATTTCGTATTTAGTCTTTAGTAGTCGCGCAATACTTATGTTTCGAAAAGTTTGTTATTTTGTAGAAAAATTGAAAGTTAAAAGAGATAATGTCTTATAAAACAATAGGCTACATTATACATCGTTTTTTTTTATTATTCTAAGTGGTGAAATCTGCTGTCAGAGCAAAGCGAGAGTTTCGCCGAGCAGATATATCAGCCTACAGTACTATAAGGGTTAAGGTCGTTCGGTGCAGAACCATGACTTGTGTATTATACGAGAAAGTTCTGGGTGTGACGAAAAATTCTCTGCATTTAGACACGATTATCTAGTTTTTTTTTCAGCGAATACCTGGCAAACGATGCAATAGATCGCTAAAATTAACAGCTTGTAAACTATGGTAGCATACATATATATGTAGTTCTATTATCACTATTAATACAGTGCTATTTCAAAAGTAATAAGATAATTAAAGATTTGCTACACACAGTTTAATACTAATGTAACAATTATTACGTATGCGTATCGTATGTCACGTAGAGTTATTGATTATCCACAGGTGTCCTGTTGATCGTATGCGCGGGCTTTTAGATCACCAAGTAATACGTTAATTTACTTCATTTACTTTTTGTTCCATAATATTGGTGTATACTTGCTCGCGTTATAATATTCTTTATTAGATGCTTATCACGTATTATTTTATTCAATTTAGTACACGACTTTATTGCCCATTGCATTAAATCAATCATAGAAAATTCATTCAAATGTCGGGGGTCGTACCTAGTGTACTTGATATTTTTTAATTGGTTTGTGTTTAAATATTTAAGGTATCGTGAGAACTGTCTACGGCGATCATTTAAATTAACATCATAACAAAAGGCATACAAATTTGTTGGTCACCGATAGTGTAAGATTTTAATAAATCTCATAAAAAAAACTATCATCCTACAAAAATCACAAAATTTGTACAAGAACTTCATGGCTACGTTTGCAACAAACATAATTTAGAATTTCTGCAGAATTATTTAGATTTTTTGCAAATAGATAAATGAAATCTTGTTGCAGAATTATACGTCATACAAAGAAAATATAAGTAAAATCATACTACTCTGAAATTGATAATATGAAAAGTATAAATGATCAAAAAAGTATTTAGATACCATTTGGTTATCAGAACAGTGTTTTTCGCTAACTGCACGTAGCTGCTTTATTTGACAATATTTATACAAACACAAAATCTAATCTATCAAATATTCTTGTCTTTATCTTCAGTCTTCTACCAGCTGTATACATAATTCAATAAAATAATATAAAACACTGCTGTGCATCTATTATCTCTTTACTGAATGAAAAAATCCTTTGGCATAACCTAATAGATTACTCTCATTCCGTTGTATGTCTCAAGATTTAAATCGTCGTTTCTAATTTAACGAAGGACAAGTAGGACTTGCATTATTCGCCCAAGGACCACAAATCCACATATCGAGTGGAGAAATTCGCAGATGATATGTAGAATTTCACCCTGGGGTCCTTGGCGAAATTCCAGATCTCAATTCACGACGCTACTGTGGCCATTAATTCACGCTATGGCCGCGAAAACTTCAGATTCGAGTGGAGAAGTGATATTTGGCCCGTATACGCTGAAAAATTATTTTCCTTAAAACGATCACGGGGTCGTGGCTTTGACCGTAACTGCAATCAAAGTGTCCGTTATCTCCGTAAAAGCGCATAAACGATCGTCCGTCACTTGGGATTCTAATAAAACACGGATCTGTCGAAGCGCGGTTTCACCGCCGAGAATAAACGTTATCCGAAAATTTTCATATCGCACGATAATAGCCGATTTTTTATTTTTCTTCCAATACCATCAGTGGCAATATTGAAGCTAATAACACGTCACGTTTAGAAATGTCTCTGACATTTATCGCCGCAGCGCAAAAAGTCAAGACGGTTGTAATCGATTTAAAAAATATATTCAATGTGACGCACAATATTCGTTTGACATAAGATAATATTTAATTAACCCGACTTTTTGTAAAACACGGCTTGAAGATGTTTGAAGTACATGTGAGATTTTTAAGACATATCGAATAATGAACTGCTGATTTCTTCGTGTTTCTTTTTTGTTCTTTGTACCACACCGAGTGCTGATGACTCAAGCTACTAACACGTGACCTTGCACACAGAAGAATAACTGCGATAGACCCGCTGCTTCATTCATATTGTAATGTTCTTTTGTAGGCTACACGTAAATAACAAACGCATATATGTATAGATTAAACGTTTGTAACGCAAAATTATATTCCATGAGCATACCTAGAAATCTTTATAAACTCAATAGATCGTCTAAGATAGAAGACATTAGTTATATTATGACATTTACTTTCTTGGATAATATATTTTTGTCAAATTTGCGATCGTCGATATTCCAGTCTTCAAAATGAACTCATTCAGATCCAGAGTAATAATATAGATCCAGTATAACAGTATTATGATAATCATGCACATTATTAATTTTCAAGTCAAAACTTATTACCACAAAATTATAGTTTATGAAGGAGTGATTTCTACTTACGGCATATCCAACAAAAATTTCGCTGAAAATACCAAGTTAAGGTTCTTAAATTAGCCTCTATAAACTCGAGATAGAATCGTCGGTGATTCATGCGTTGCTCACAGGAAGTTTTGCGAAATTCGTTTGGTAGTTTGAGCGTCAAGGAAGGTCTGGGACTGCGCGTTTGCTCAAGTTTTTGCGAAGGAAATACGACAAAATGCGACTCCAGTTCTCGTAGGGTGCTATCTGTTGTTAAGTCGCTGAGTAAATATTGATATCGACTTTCGTAGGATTCCCGTCGGAGGGAATCTCCTGAATTCTCAGCGTTGGGAGCAAAAGAAGCCGATCTCCCTCTACACCTTATGCTAAAATTGCCACGTTACCCGACGATTGACGTAACGTATCACACGATTTCCACGCCTTCTTCGACGTTTCGATTGTTTCGATAAAAAAGACATGCAACGTTTTATCGATCGCGAAATTCGTTTGCACAGAGGTCCACATGCATTCTACATCATCCTCTTTATATCATGCTTAAAACAAGAAGAACGCGTTACACATACATTAAATGTAAGTGTAAAATTTGGATTTGGATCAAATTTGGATGAAAAACGTGGATCAGAGATATAATATTTGAGAAAAATCCTGAGATTAATATCTAAGCTGGGACCTTATTTACTCGATGATTTCTGACATTCTAAATACAAGGGTAGGGTCAGTATTGAGCACGCATTTAGTAAATTCTCCGTTTGGTCTTTTGGATGTTATGATAGAGTTCAGTCGATGAAAAACAACCTCGTGCATGGAAATGAAATACTTTTAGCCACGATTATGTCGCTCAATAAATAAATTAAGGAAATAATAAATTAAATTATAATATTAAGAGTAAAATCATTATTAAGGGAATTTAAAAAATCGGACCATTTGGTAATCGGAGCGGGACACGATAATCCACTCAATCCTGAGATTAATCCAGGAATAGTATATTTGAAATATGAAGATTTAACTTATCACGATCACTGTACGATCCCCTATTCATTCATCCAGCAAAGAATCTCTTGCAAATTGTGCATTCGAAATTATCATTTCAAATGTGAAAATGGATATACATATACATATACAACAGTATATTTATTGATTTGCCCTAAAAATCCTGGTCGAATTACAAGATTTCCGCTTTATTTATTATATATCTATATAAGGACCATGAAAAAAAATACTTATACGTATATAACATTTTTGAAAAAAGCGCACAGGTGAACTGCACCCAAATAAATCCACTTGATGATTTATATACCACGACGAAATGATCGGAAATCTCACAAAATACGGCGTCTTAAACAAGAGAAATTCCGATAAGATATTACAGACCAATTATTTTGATTTCTCTAATAATTCTACTGCCAAAGTTCTATGTTCTAAAATCAAAAGGAGCAGAAGTAGAAGCAGCTTCTAGGTATCATATATACCTCGCATTTCAACCAGCGGTTCGAAGTTTTTTGGTTGTGGATTTTATGCCTCGTAATCGTTCGGACGTTAGGGCTCTAGTCAGAATAGCTATTACATGACGGCAGGAATTCAGGTTTCGCGTGCCTCTGCGCTATCTACCTTCCGATCTTGGTTCTCTTCACCTCGAAAGTGACACGGTGGATCGACTTGTTTCTAAAGTCGCTCGAGGAAACGCTGGTGTTGTTATTGACGTCATGATTCGAGGTTGCTATAACACTATTCGATGATTTGGACGTAGTGCATCTCTCCAAAATTTCGTGTCATATTGCAATGTGATATAATGTAATATAATAATATTTTAGTTGCTGCAGTGGTCTCGACGAGCAGTAATGAGTTATTTTAGCAGTTATTACTGCCTGTCAAGACCACTCCTACAGCTATTATCCAATTTACTGAGCAATAATATTAGGAGTACTTCTCATGTCATATTATCTTTAATATATTTTTTGTTCAATCGTTCTATAACTGATTTTCGCCCCTTTCGAAACTTTCGCAATAGATCTAATAATTATATAATACTTTTACTGTGTTATTAGTTTTCTTGAATTGTTTTTACAAGCTTCCTTGTACAATGCGCATGAGTCTATTAAATAGATTTATGTAGTTTAAAGAAACGTTTCTTATTATCATTTTATGAATTTCCCTTGTAAGGATATCGAAAGTAGCGGTAAAATATTATCCTTATCTGTGACATAACTACAAAATGTATAGTTGTATTTTAACACTCGTTTACGAAATAACTTACGAATAAATTATCTTAATGGTCCAGAAATGTGAACTCGCTTTGAAGGACTTCGATTAATACAACGGACTTGTCACTTGCGCAGATCAGAGACGAATAACAGCAACTCTCTGTGATTTACGATTACAGAGTTCAACACACACACACAATGTAATCGGCTGACGCGCTACTTATGTCATGTGATGAGATATATATTAAATATCGAACAAGCTAAATGACTAACCAAACCTACTACTTTTTTATTTAATTATTAATTTCATTGAAATTTTCATATAACGCACAAAACAAATCGCACAAAAACAGGTTTGAGTGTATTAGAAATTTTAACATAATTGTTATAGTTATAGCAATATAACGTGATATAATTTATTTTATCCAATCTCACAAAAACGTATAGCTGCACGGCTCAATTTGTGGTTTTAAATGAGAGCGACTCTCAAATAATTAAGTTTTGTGGGAATCAATTTCATTATTCATGGTAAATAAACGCGGTTCCGTTGAATTATTCTATTCCCTGAAAATCGCATTCCAAAATTATGATACGTGCAAGATCGTGAAGACATTCATTTTATTCCAGAAAAAACAAAAAATAAAAACGTAAAATTAAAGTTTAATTTTATCTTGAGATTCTTTTTCGAAAATAATAAAGTTGTTTGCATTAACAACGTTGTTTGCATAAATATTTTCTGATTAATAATACATCTTTTCCCAATCTAAATTTTTTCTAGCAGCTCTTAATATTTTAGAAATTCTTGTAGTGACTTTTTATTTCATGTTCGTTTTCAATACTGCCTGTAATATTACCTATTATTACTACTATCAATATAATATATCTTTAATACATAGGTTTTTGACTGACTTGTATAATCGTGTATAGTCGTGGAATCTAGTCGCTTGTGATGAAGATAAGACAATCAGACGAGTGCTGTCTCAAAAGTATCATTGTTTCCCTAACTGCATAGGCAAATGTGGCATTCAACACAAATTATATATTCTTTGCTACCTGTTACGTATTTAAAACTCAGAAATACTACATTATATCTCTGTAATTTTCTGTGATAATCATCTGGATGACCTTATTTCTTGTTTTCTAAGAAATATGAGGTAATAACAATCCTTGATATTACTCCACAACAAACGAGAATCTGCAGAATTTGAAATAGTCGTTGATGAACCTGTAAAGGCTTGAGAGAAGTCCAAAGTTCACGATTTCCGGTATCCAGGATCTGTAATTATCTTCATTCCTTTAAAAAAAATAAATAAAAATGTTTCTTTGTATTCTTCGTTAAGTTTTTTAGAACATTTTTTCAATTTTTATTGCATTAAGAAACGGTATATTGATTTTCTTTGAAAAGAAAACTACCTTGCTTTCTATGTCTCACCATACATATCGTAGAGTTATTTCGAACATTCGAATATTTAAGCGTGGACTTCGAGCAATTTGATTGAAGTATACTAGTGTAAGTTTTATAGGTCATGCGGATGATTGCAGGGATGACAAGAAGAGAGTTCCTGTAAAGCCTGTATAAATAATAAATCTGCCAAAATACCTAAAGTGTTAAATGTATAAAAATAACGCGTATCTTTTAGCCGTTCATTGCCATGTCTCAATTTTTTGTCATTCTCCGGTTTTTCTTATTTCCTGTGATGTAATAATAACACATTATATTCTTTCACTATTAACCATTAAATTGCTTTTTTCTGTTTACCTATTTCTTCTTTTATTTTTCTGTAATACAGATCTAGTATTCCAAAAAAAGGACATTCTTTTTTAGTTTAGATTCAACTTTTTGCAACTGAAATTACCTTTTTTATCAATCAAATTCATCCATTTGGGAATCAAATTTAGTTTATTAAATACGTCTCCTTTAAAATTAAAATTTGTGCAACAAATATTTTTACTAATACCTCAAACAGTTACCACTTCGTTGTTGCGTTATATTGTTACGACTATTACTCCTATAGAACGAAGTAATCATTTCACAAATACGCACATAAAGTTATCCTACGCAGCAACAGAAGAACAATCATAGATCAATTTCCGTACACAGTATGTGTGCATATACAAAAATCATTATTATGATAAATAAGCTCTTTATATAATTTTATATTATTTTACGTGGTTCTGTGTTCAAGTATAACTTTGCCGAACAACTGTATCGCGAAACAAACTTCTTATTCCAATAAAACCAGATGGAGAATTAAAAAATTCTTAAGAAGTATGAAAATCAACCGCTTCTTAATGATCGATATAATTCCCGCAAGTTGTCTTAATAGTGTCACGTGCAATACGTTCAGAAATTCCTATATATACACCGAATACAACTCTACGTTATTATCATGGAATTATAACTTCACACCGGACACTTTTATATCCTCCAACGACTCGAATTACAAGATGATAAATGCCATTTGCAAAAGGACGAATGACCTTCTACAAAAAACAAATTGCAAGTGCAAAACCAGCACGATTCTAGCTCGTACGAAAATATAATAAACATCGGAACATTTTCAAGCGTGTCAGGGACTTTTGCTCTGTCCTGTACTTCGTCAGCCGGCGAGGATGCTAGATAAGGGCGTAAGTCGCGGTGAAATTGTCGAGCCGCCGAGTCCGCGTGACGTAATATCGTGGCCGCTCGAAACCCGACATTATTTAGCCGCCGATGCATGACCGTACGAAGTGCCATTTTAGTGCAGCGACAGCAGACGCCGGCATCGTGAAGATGAAAATCAGCGAGGCGCTCAGAGCGGTCCGCTTCTCTTTTCCATAAGCAAAGCCGCCACGAAAATCAGCTTCGTACGTGGTGCCTCGAGGATACAGAAAAAGCAGACTCATAACGCTCGACTTTGTAAAGTGTAACGCATTGTGCTCTTCGATCCACCAAGCGGCCACCTACCTTGGAAACGCTGCTCGCTAAGATCGCGAGCATGATCCATCGGTTGCGCATGTCGAGCAAGAGGACAGTGAGGAGTTAGAATGGCAGAAGAACGTCGAGGAATCGCGGAGTAACGATCTCTCAGCGCCCACGAATTCAGAGATCTATGACGGACGAATGCGCGGGGATTTTATTTCGCTTTTATTGAGTTGTTAGGGAAATGGCCTTTCTATGTATCGCCTTACGTAATTGTATCGTGCTACGCGCGGACCGAAGGCGACCCCTTCCTTCCAACTGGAAACGTGAATTCAACGGGACGTGATATAACATTTGTATCATTGTGCGAAATTTCAACGCCGCCGTTAACCCCTTTCGGCCCAAATTGTTATTGTTTGGTAAGAAAATTGAGTTTCGAAGAAAAACGATATAGAGGTACTTGGATAGCGGAAGCAGATTATACGGATGACGCCAGATGCAACATTGCCTTGACTTTTGTACAAATTTTTGTTGGTCTCTTCTGTTGAAAAGTGTTCGATATGATGAATCTGATAAGAGTGTAAAACTATATGCAGCAGTTAAATCGCTATGTTGGATATAAATTGGTGAGATTATATGAAATTGTATTTTTTAAGTAACGTAACTGTTGCATCTTTGACTATTTTGATTTTAGAATATGCATACATGCTTTTAACAGAGTGTCTGGTATTGTTTTTATATGGGGACAATGCGATTGTCAAAGAATTATCTAAGCGCGATATCATTTATATGTATATTTTTAATTGGTTTTTTAAGTGAGTATTATATAAGTGAAAATACTAAAAACTATATTTTTGATTATATTTGTTTCTCTTCTAAATCTTGTTTTGATTAGGCAGTTTAGACGCGTGTTATTAAAATATGTTAATTCGTGTAATATTAGATGAATATATTGTAATATATTAAATAAACAAATACGCAAAATTATTTTCAAAATATGGCAAAGGTTGCATATCGAATGGTATAAGAATGAGAAAATATTACACCCTTGAATAGTTCTTCAGCTGAATTGTCGTAAGGGATCAACGATAGAAAAAGTAATATCAAAGTAGATTTGGTGTAAGATTATAAAAAGATCTTTATTTAACACATTTACTGTAAAAAAAAAAAACAATTGATCGAGTATCTCGTAGCGGTTTATTGTTTTTCATTTATGACAGACATATTAAATGTACAGGAATAGATCAAATTAAACAGATTACGTAAGTGATTAACCACAATACTGGTAAAAACCTATACTATCAATGAACCATTGAAGTGTCCAACCATATAACTTGATACTTCATTCGATAAACGTACACTGCACGTACACTAATGAAATTACCGCACAATTTTTATTACAATTTTAGATTCTTCTTTAGTCTCTTTATTGTCAGTTTTAGATATGTCCTGGTATTTAAATCATCCTCGTAGATAGAACAGAGTTTAAATTCGTAAACATCAGTTTATATATAAGGAAACATTATTGTTGCTTTAACTAGATTATGATATGATCAATGAAAAATGTTATGAAAAATTGTATAACAAAGCTCCTTTACGCTTGCACACGTGCTAAAATCCGTGATGTGTAAAACATGCTGTATTCTTTTAAAAAAAAGATCGGAGCTTCAAAGGAGCTTTCTCAATCCATTTCTGAAAATGTCTGACGCTTCCAACGCAAGCGACGTACCTCTGAGAACTTTAATTCTACTTCTCCCGCTCCCCAATTTACCCGCCGTACCTTAAGAAAATAGGGGACTAGAAGCTGGAAATAGAGATTCGGGCTCTTCTCCTAAAGATTTCAGGTTTAAGTCCTACCCTTCACCCTTGCATTTTCTACGTGACCCAATGATACGGCAGCCACGTTAAGTCTCGATTCCTCATGATTTCAGGGATCCATTTTACAAACTAGCTGAATGACGAGGCTCCGATAGGGAATACTCGGTCAAGCGTAGACATTGTTCCTATTCAACCGCTGGAAAATAATGGATAACGCTGACAGCGAGAAATTGCCAACTATACACTCCATATTATCCAGTTCACGATGCGTATCCCTGTAAATGTGCATTACGTAATCGCTATCATTAGAAACTCATTTAAACAGTAGCTCCGGGATCAAAGGTGCATAACAGTCAATGTTAGAAAAATAGTGAAATGATATTGTAATGAAAATAAATGCGGCCCCAACCTGTGTTATAAAACTTAGGGAAGGAAGAAGGCAACAGTGATAAACCACATTAACGAGGCACGGTTTATGAGAAGTAACAATTTTAAAACACTTGGACAATGCTGTTACAGCGTTATGAATCGTGATTACGTGTTTCATTGTGTAATCGTATAATGATTGTTTTATATAAAAAGTACTAGACACGTACATTTATTTATTTCATTTCTCGTAAATTGAGACATACAGGATATCATACGCCACATACACGTATATATTTGTTATTATATAAGAAGAAGCATTATAAAAAAAACGCGCGTTATTTAATTCTTGTCATTTCGTTTGACTGACTAGAGAGATGCAGGCTAAAAATCAGATAAATGGAAGAAGTTGTAAGCGATAGACTCGAAGTTCCGAGTTTGACATCTCAGAATGGAAGACCCTGGATTTCCTCTCCTTCACGTGCGTAGCATAATTCTTGGTACTTTGAAATCCATCTTGAAAGTGACGAAAGTATAAGATATAAGTTGAAATCCATCTTGGAAGTGGAGACTTCAAGGGAAATGTAGGGATAGTTGCATACTTATAAACGTACCTGGCTTTATGGTGAAATCTTCGGTTTATTGTACAACAATCGAAAGTTTAATTCCACGTACTTCTTCATTTTTCTTCGATTCTTTTTTATTTCACTTTCTGCATATATAAATCTTCGCTACGCGCATATCTATTGGGTTGGCAAGTAAGTAATTGCGGATTTGTGACATTATTTTCCAACCAACGGTAAATAATAGCTACGCAACCAAATATCCCAATTTATTTTTTGCGAATTACAATCGAAGTATGACATCGTAGGTATGATATTTCAAATACGTAAATATATTTAAAATCATTCAGCAGTAAAATCTGCAATTACTTACTCGCCAACCCAATAGAATATTGATTGAAAAAAGTGCGGGCAGATTATTATTTTACTTAAAAACCAACGATGCTCTCCTCTTTCCCTAATACAGTCAATCAATATGCAACAGTCATTTTTGCATAGTCAGCACCCAGCGGCCAGATTTATTGCCAGAATACGCGAGCATCGCAATTACATCCATCGCGTATATCAGGCGTTTTTACCAAAATATATGCAGATTTTGCAAAACGTCAGCCATTCATCTGCTACGAGTAACAAATTGCAAATATTTTTCTAAAATCTCGACGTGAAAAAGTATTTTCTCAGCTACTTTTCCAGGGGTAACTAAGTGCTACATCGTGTTACTTAAGTTATGTATTGCCTCTCAATCATCCTCAGAATCGATAATGTTTAACAAGCTTTTGCAAAACAAATTGTACAAATCTGTTACTGTCGATCAATCGATTATTGATTTTAAGAGGGACAATGCAACAATGGTATTTTGACGCAGTCCTGTGATACTTCCTCGTTATGCTATTCAAGGATTTTCTTATTCAATTCTTTTAGAATTGGCTTTATGATACGGATTAAAACTTTATATTATAAAATTATAACTATACAATCTACGTAAACAACCATATGTACTTGCTTGCAACTGTCTTCTTATAACTGCTGAATATTTACGACTATATCAATGGGAATGCTTGTAAATATGGACCTATCATTCTATTTAATTTCATAGAATCGTATAAATAAAATATCCCTCGTTCCAATTTCATCTGTCCTGATAATTCGTGAACGGCTTCCTGACGTCCTTTGTACTGAGTTAATTGGGCCTTTTGGTACCCAGAAAAAGGACTATCCTCTCTGCTGTTCTTGTCACAAATACTAGTAGCTACTATTAGCTTCAGCCAATTTTTCACATATAATACAATCATACTGGGTATAAAAACGCTTTATGTTTACAAAATGAGTTTCAATAGCAGGAATTAATATCACTGAAAAAAAAGCGTATATTTCACCAGACTTTGTTTTATTTTCAATACCCTCTGTGCTGATAAATAGCAGCACGCAGAGTCAATTTTTAATCGTTTACGCGTTGTTCATATCTCCTAAAGTACGTTTCGATGGTACACGAGAAAATTCTAGGGTACTTGGAAAATCAAAATTAGAACCGTACGACACCAGTTTCAGTATCGTGGTCCATGGTCGGTGGAGTCCATAAAGCCAATATATTTATTGTTTATTTTGAAAGTGGCTTAAGTCTATTTGTCAATTATTTTTCACTAATTGTAGTAACGTGTACAACATTAAGTTAGTTACCATAAATAAAATATTGCAATTAA
Source organism: Ampulex compressa (assembly GCA_038496175.1). Taxonomy (NCBI): domain Eukaryota; kingdom Metazoa; phylum Arthropoda; class Insecta; order Hymenoptera; family Ampulicidae; genus Ampulex; species Ampulex compressa. The sequence goes on from JBCFXI010001049.1 coordinate 27,097, forward strand.
GTGAATTCAGACGATACGACAATTTTAGACACATCAATTTTTGTAGTTACTTTAATATATAAAATAAAAGGTGTATGACAAATTAGAGCAGGGGAATACAAGAACATGGACTTATCATGATATGTACCCCCTGAGCATCAGGACATCTTCAAATTCCTCCCGCACACACGAAATGGAGATGAGCAGTAAATTGTTATATAATTTATATAGTCGAATTTCCGGAATTGTATAAATTGTCTTTTTGAAGTGTAGTAAAGAAATATAAAAAAAATGAGTATCGTTTTTTCAAGTTCTGGTTGTTAATTTTGAAAGTGGCCTGTCTCTATTTGTGGCAAATAACACATATTATCCACTTAATAATTGCTATAATTTCAATGCGAATTCTAAATTTAACTCTCTCAGATACACTTAAGCGATGTAACACGTTGTACTTTTTTAATTTCATTGAATCGTAAACTCTTAAATATCTCCATTAGAATATACAAAAATATATATATATTTGAAATTTATTTTGAAGCGGCCTAACTCCATTTATGACTATGTTCGTATATTCAAATCGAGATATTGAATAGTTTGTGATTCGATGAAATTAAAAATGTATAATGTGTTACATCGCTTAAGTGTATCTGAGAAAGTTAAATTTAGAATTCCTATTGAAATAATAGCAATTATTAAGTGGATAATATCTGTTGTCTTTATATATATATATATATTCATGTACATATACATATACACATACGTGTACACATATATTTTGCACCAGTGCAACCGTGCCACGTTCGCGCAAGAATCGAGGGCTGCATCGCGTGGACAGGCCGGCGTGCACCGGAATGCAGTTATTATTCAACGTTTACGCGACACGCTCGCCTGCTCGCGAACCAAGTCGGACCGCGTAAGCGCGGAGTCATTAATATGCGGCCTGGTATGCGAAAGAATCGTAGCGTAGCCGCGGCGAACCGTGGCGGCTGCGGGCACAGTGCCGCCTTTAATCGATTTAGAAATATATCGAACAAGAGAACGGCTTCGATTCTATCAACGGCGGTGCACTTGAATTTCTTCCTCGAAGAAATCGACACTAATCGATGGAAAATCAATGGACGGTCATGATTCGATGCGTAGCAACTGGCGATCACGGTTGCAGATGATTATTATTTTAAGGAGTGAGCTATTATTTCAAGGAATTCTCCAACAGGACTCGTGACATTGGCCCGGGGAAATTTCAGATGGAACTAAAATAGTTTACGGTAGTTCTGAGATATTTGTGACGGATTCGAGGAAATGAATTAACACTAGAACTGCGAGCATATATCTTTTAGGAAAAAGACAAAGTGGAAGTGACGATATATCGATAAATACTCACAGGCTGCAATAAGATCGTGAAAAATTGCAGAAAATTGCACGATCCCAAAATAGTGTCATCTTTTTAAGAAATAACTTCTGCTTTGTTCAGCTAATTGATTGTGACTTGTTCGCTATTTCTATCGATAAATAAAAAGCTGTCTAGATTTTTAATAATTGTATGTATTCATATTAGTATATTTAGTAACGTGTATGTAAGTATTTAATATACATAATATTTATAACTTTCCGATGCGAAATGGGACAGTAGAATAAATCTCATTGTCACCATCATTGATTTTAGGCAAATAGTCTTGATTCCTTCTCAGTGTTCTTATATCGTATACCCTTACAGAATAGGTTGAAATAATCATTGTACGGGTGAAAGTGAGTACAGGAAGGTTCATGATTACGAGGGTGGTTCGTGAGCCACTTTCTTGGCGTGAATTAAATTTTCGAGAGGGAAATAGTTCCTTTGCCCTGCTTTCGCGATTACGAAATGAAGTTTCTCTGTGACTATGCGCCATGAAGTATGCGACTTTTTCTTGGGACTTTAGATGCCAAGGGCGTAAAATAATTTTCCAGTTAAGCTAATGTTAGAGTGAGAGGATGAATGATATTTTATAAGTTCGGTATGAATAGTAAAGTAAATGTGGTCTTTGCCACTTCGAAATTCAAAGAAATTCAAAGAAGTTTGACATTGCGCGTTAGGATGGTGTGGTTGCAGAAATGATATTTTATAGACAAATATTTCTCTCTTTTGACAATTGTAAAGAAAATAACTATACAACATGTAATAAACGATTCTTAATGCAATAAATCTAATAACTGCATAATATTTTTAGGCTAATTCTGTTTAGCATATCAAGTTTCATACTTAGCACACGATGCATGAAAATCCTGAATGAAGAAAAAGTATATAAACAATAAGATAATTTATAATAAGTATCGCATATGAACAAATATATTTTTCCATAAAAACCATTAAATGGTTTTACAACACTGCATGCAATCTTGGACGATTCAATTTTAAAAAGTGCATCCAATGGTAACAACCACGTCGGAACTTTAAATCTGGAAGTACAGGACAATGCACTACTACGTAATATTTTATGCTTTTATCATGAAACGCCTTGAGAAATAAAGATAAAGAAGAAATGATAAAGCTAAGGATATCCTTAATCGCGATCGTGCTGCACTACGGAATCTTACTTGGTGCACTGGACAAAGTAAAGAGCATTCGTATGGCTATTATAAAGTTTTATGCTAATTCACAGTGGTGGGCAAACAAGAAATCCTCGTTTTCTTGCCGATCCGTGGTAATCTCATAATCTTGAAAATTCTCGTGGAGTTGCAAATGCTCATAAAGCGGCGCTATGCTCTTTTACATATCATGATAAGGCCGAACGGTGAGAGGCAGTATAATCGAAACTATATACTGCTTACTGAACCTAGCAATAGAAATTAAAATGTGCAAACGTAAAGACATAACGTATAGAAATGATTTAGCGATTTTCACGAGCCCAAAGAATCGAATCCAATTTTTCCCTTTTCATTCAATTTTATGTCCTATTCTCAGAATTGATCTGATAATCATCGCAATTTAGATCAAGAATGATTATACACTAATTTCATTATCAATCGATATCTTTATAATATTGTATATTTAAGGCAACTAAAAACTACCATTCCTTTTATTAGAGACAATGGTTAAAACCCGAATTATATTATAGCTTTGAATGACGTTTATTGGAAGTGGCCTAATTACATTCCTTTTTTTGATTATAGTTTTTTGTCTCTAATATACAATATTATAAAGATAATGAAATTAGTGTATAATTATTATTGATCTACATTGTGATGATTAATTAGAGTGCAGGATGACTGAATTCATGTAAAGCAAGATTAGATTAGACATACATATTGCTAGGAGTATTGTAGAGAAGATGCTTGTGATTTGAATTTCTCTCTTTTCCAAGGACGTTTGAATCTCTCTGCCACGTTATTATGCGTATCGTGCGCTTTAAACATCAGAGCTTTTCAGTTAAATTACTCTTGCTTTGTCTAAAAGTCAACCGGAAATACTATTCTAGAGCTTACTTAGGGTATGCGTATACTAAAATTGTCTGTTCGAATTGTTTGTATTAGAAACAGATATTATAATGGAAAAAAGCTGTGGTTTTCGCCGACAGTATTTTGAAGTTTATCGTAGCGTAAACATTTTGCGCTGAATATTCGTTCGAAAATCACACAACCACGAAGCTTAAACCTATAAACAGTAAATCAGATAAAACACATTATTATCCTCTTTTATTCTCACACACTGCATCCGAATCTAATTTAAGCCGCTAGCTTTCCAATTTTTCATTGCGTAAATCAATACCAAAAATGGAAGCAGCCTACAAGATAGAACGCAGTGCCAAATGCGTCAATATATTTCCAAAAGTTTTTCGTGTCATAAAATAGAATTCAGCGAGAACTCTAATCACGGATGGAAAATGCTTGCGCCGATACGTCCAGAGCGACGTTCATTATTCACATTAAGTGGTGCACAGGATTAAATATGGGATAAAAATGCACGTACCTATAGAGCCATAAAAACGCTTCGCTCGACAATAATACCATCGACATAGCCACGATGCCGCTCCAATTTCTTTTTATTGTCAGCAAACAAACCCAGCGCGGCTGCAAAGCGTTAATTTATGAAAAACCTCGTTTTCGCGACGCGTTTTTCCCCCCCGAAAAATATAAATATTTCGGTGCGCAACTTGAAAAAGGAAGCGTTAATGCCCACTGCGAAATAAAAGAATAATTCACTCTTTCGGAACGTTCGAGCGCCCGTAAATTGTCCAGGTTTTTGTACAAATCGCCGGGACGAAAGTTCGAAAGCTAGAGCTTCCGCGGATTCGATTATTTTCCAAAAACCCCCGTTGCAATGCCTGCGAACGAAGCGCGTTAGCTCGAAATTATCCGAACGCCCTTTTTTTTTTTCTTCCTCTCTCCCTCTCCCCCCACCTCACTCTATCTCTCTCGCTTCTTCTGCATACAAAAGAGAAAAGCAGAATTGTATAATTGAGAAAGTCCCGTCCAGATACTTGGCACTACTATTTACGACCGTAATCAGGTGGCCTAATGTAACGTAGCGCCTATAGCATTTATGGCGGAGGCGATCGGTCGTTTTTAGCCAATTGGATTTTTGTTTCCCGGACAAAGGAACGGCCTGCCAATCGAAAGGACGAATAACTATCGCCTTTGCGGAAGGCCAAAGAGTTCCGCAAGCTAGCGCCGATAATCTCGCCTGGATGATCAGACTTCCGGCCCCTGGAAGAGATTCTCGTACCAGGCATTTCCATCGAACCGCACGAGCATGAAACTCTTCGTAAGTGAAATTATATCATTGCATCTAGGAAAATCATTCTGCGCGATTGATACGTGTGTTTTGTACGTAACACTCGACAAATTGCAAGGTGTCTGTTCGAAGTGGCACCTTAGGAACTGCATAAAAGCCTGTAATCGTTTAAATCGTCCTGATCTCGTTTAGTATGAAGGATCCGTACAACGCAAAACGCGTTTGACGAGGATAATCGAGCAAGATTATGATAGATATCAACGTTTTAAACGGAATAAAAATAGGCGCCAAAAAGTACATTTTCATCGTAGTTTTGAATATTTACGTTTTGTGCGAGCTAAGATTCAAAACAAAGGGTATCACGAAGTTTAATCGTGAATTCATGCTGCGGATTCGACGGTTTACTGTTTTTTACTCAATATTTGGGCGCGTTCTCAACAACTTTACGATGCATAAATATACATTCAAGGAAATCAAGGTGCACGTACTGCGTTATGCTAATTTTCAAGTCAGTATTAAAAATGTATTATTTTATTGCGAACATTAAGAGTGTTAAACATGCATTAGCCAATAATGTTTTCTTAAATTCTTCTTAGAACGAATTCGAATTTAAAATTACAGCGTACATAATAATCATCAAACCTGCAATTGTTTAACACTTACTTCTAACATTTCTTTTATCAGACAATTCATACAATGCGTATGTTAAAGATATTTATATTTTTCATGGACCAGAATCGTCGTTTATATCGTATATAAAAAGATTGATCAGAAACATGGTACATTTAATTAAATTACTAGATGTAAAGAATTCAAACACAGAAGAGATATATCTAAATATATAGACGTTATAAAGATAGATAATTAAAAAACTACGCTAAAAGCAGCATTATTATTATTGTTCTCCTTCCCAATGAATAGAAAATTTACTTGCCTTTTCCAGATATATTCCTTACTTGCAATTAGAATGACACGGTTGCAAGAGGTACGCCAACACTCAAGAGGGTTGATTGAAATTTTAAATACAATCAGTATTCCGCTGAGGATATCCGCGCGTCTGGATATCGATTATCAATCCGATTTGAATTGCAAATATCTGTATTTTACGAAAAGCAATGAGATAATCGTACCGTTGCATTCCCTGAAGAAGACAGTGCTAATATTTTGGATGTACGTGACACTGCGATAAAATTGACACCGAGTTCTGTTCATTAGAATTTTGTAAGAAACTAAATTATATTTTGTACATCGAAGCGAAATCGAAGTAATGACGATACGTATAAAGAGTATAATAATGACAATCCCTCAAATTAAGTTCTTGCTCAAATTTTGGATTTGATTGTAAATAATTTTTTACTGCGACAGAGAGTATTATTATTATTGTGTTTTTAAAATAAATTTTTCGGCACCGACTGCTAAGATCATTTGGCCTATTATTATTATTATTATTATTATTATTATTATTATTATTAAGAAACTTAGTAGTGGTTTCTTTGAAAAAAAAACTTATCTTATTGTTTTCTTCATGAGAGTTAGGTATTTTTATATGTTTATTGTAATACAAAACGTTCAGCGTGACAGAATAACTCTACTGCTGCAATGTATAGCTAAGAATAAATTCCATTATGGACTAGCAGCTTAGAACGTACTTTTCAAATAACGCAAACTACGACCATATTAATTTTTTATTAAAAATCCTTCTGTATACATCCCAGTCATTTATCACAGACAGTATTTTTTTTTTTTTGTTATGAACTACATGCCTGCAGGTGAGTATTGAATGAAATTTCAATCATAGCTTACACTCAAATATTTATATTCTCAGTTGAGCAAACGTGGCCTGCAAGCGTATAAAAACTAATATCAATTTCAAGCAATATTTGTCGTGGCACAAAACATCGCAATAAAAAAAAAAAAAATAAAAAACTGTTATCAAAACTGTTTCAACCAACGTACATGATTATAATGATCTAGTTTTCCGAATACCACACCCACGACTCTTCGAAAAAGTAAGGAACGGCTTGTAAGAAAAACTTGGTTATATGAATATGGGGGCGCAACAATAAGAACGGCTCTTGAAGTGCGTTCCAAGACCTTTTCTACGTGACTTCGTTTCCGTAAGGTAAATATGCCCTGGTTCTTCGCGACGGGAAACCAGGAGCAAGAAGGAGCGAAGAACAAAGCAAAGGCAGGAGCAAAGGTGTGTCGAAGTGAGTGAAAGAGAGAAAGGGTGAGAGAGGGGCGAGAGAAGGACAGAGAGAAGAGAAAGAGAGAGTGAGAGAGTGGGAAAGGCAGGCGCGAGGATGGAGGAAGAGTAACGGTAAAAGACGCAGAAAAAGAGGTTCAGCTAGTTAGTTACTTACCCTCCTGTGCTCCGTTTGCTGACCGGAAAACGTTGCACAATCAATTAGCATACGCATACCATGTCGACTGGTACAACCCTAACTGTAATTTCAATCCCAGGGAAATCATAGCCGGGCGTTTACGGCGCTTTGAGGAGAAAACGTTCGTCACAAGCAGCAACGCTCTCATGATTACTGGTAACGATCCCTAATGTGACCTGGTTATTGACATCCGCTGATGTCCGCGGATTTTCAATGCCATTGTTGTACAGCGGCCACGGAACAAAACGGAAGATCTTGTCTTAAGTTGTGCCAAGAGTTTCATTCGTTTTATAAGGCAATAATAGATGCACGACACTTTTCATTATACATTATTTTATTTTAATATATAGTATTGAATTGCGTATACAGCTAGAGGACTGTCGAAGATAAAGACTATAAGATTGGACAGATTAGATTTCACGTTTGTATAAACATTGCCAGATATAGTAGTTGCGTGCAAATAGCGAATGACACTTTTGGCATGACATCATATAAATCCTTGGGTTTGGTAGTGAGTTATAGTAAACGGTGTCTCGAAATGAATCGATATTTTATTTGTTCGATATAAAGCCCTTTTTTATTTGAAAATTGCTGATGTATTTATTTGATTTAAAAGTACAGGCGTGGAGATTATTTACGAAGTATATCTCCCAAATGATAGCCTTTACGTTTTTACCCATCGTTCACTTTTTTCACTATAAAGTTTTCCATGACATGGTGATATACTTGCAAAGAAATTCTTTCAGTGCTGTGTCAAATTTCTCCTTTCCAAAACCATGCGTAAAATTTTCAAGATGGCATTGAACTATGAAATCCACCTATTAAAATGAACGATGCTAACACATAGAAGTTAAAACTATTTTTAGTTTTTTTTAGTTTTAAAAACTTACAATTTAACGCATTATATGCCAAAGCCAAGTGCAAGCCTAAACAATATACTAATTAATTTATTTCCTATAGTAAACTAATTAGAGAAGAAATATTTGTATCACGTTTGTAACTTTTAGAACAATCAATACAACAATCAAAACTAAAAATTTCATTGTTTAGATAAAAATAAATAAAAAAACAAGCATCTCAAAAAAGGAACAATGGTAAGTAATGTGTTAATACTATACCTTGTTTATTTTATATCAGGGAAATAAAATGGGATTAATTTTTAAAAAATTGTATGTTTTTATTTGATCACTTTATATCAACATACAGTAGTATTATCTGAAGCTTTGATTACAATGGTTCCTATATTGGACAAGCAGGTGAAGTTAAATTCCTTAACAAGTAATTTTTAAAGATTCATTGCGTTAGACCTTGACGTAACCTACTCCAACTAAATTGTATACAAATACCTTCAGAATAATTGAGGAGGTAAGCAACAATATAATATTTATACAAGCCATTTTATCCGTTTTGTCTATGACATTATTTGCATAACAACCAGATACTCTCTCTTCGAATTGCAGGGCCATGCATAATTCCTCTTGTTTCTTTCGTTGCAAGATTAGCTTTGTTAGAAAAAAAAAAAATTAACAACTGCTTGCTAAGACCATTTAACCGAGATACTTATATAATAACGAACAAGGAGATAGCCAGGAGTAATATGTTAAAAAAAAAGAATTTTATATGTGTATAAATATTATAATTTCAAATACAGTAAGAGTATATTATTTGAAATTTGAGATTTACTTTTGGATATACGTATAATAAGTTGTATGCATGACTAGAACAAATTACATTTTAACCTCTCCCATTTTTCGCCGATTCTGCTTCTTCTCGAAACTTACGTTATAAAAGTAAAGCAATGAAAAACAATCGAAACCGCTAGAAGACGTGGTTTAAACGCACGGCGAACTAACGCAATTGTGCGTGAATATGCGTGACGTGTGGTCACGGGGAACACGGAAATTATGGTTAACTCAGTACCGGTTGCAATTCGAACGCTACTACGGTTACATCGACGACAAGCCGTGTAAATGCAGACGGTTGTCAATGGTTCAAATATCATCACTACGATTTAGCGCTCTGGCACAGTAAAGCCCCACTTCTTATGATTAATAGTTTCTTTTCATATTCTTATACCCTAACCGCGTTTTAATAATCTCCTTTACATATCTTGAGGTTTTTAAAGAGAAAAAAAAGATGGATATTAGTAACGCATCATTTAATGACTAATTTGTAATTTTTTGATATATTTATAATTGACGAATGTGAAAAGAAAAAATAGCATGCAAAAATAGGTTGTAAAAATTCAATCTGTGGCCAACGAATGCCTGGGGATGTCAACAATTGGAAGACGAAATGTGTTTTTTCAAACAAATATTTGAATTTTTACTGAAATTCATAGTGAAAAATATAATAAAATTCTCATTTTCTCTGCATAAATGTCGAGAATTCATTAGCGTTTGCAAAAAATTGTGACCTGAGAAAATGCAAGAAATTTTAACGTTAAAGAATAATTTAAGAGTGAATATCATCGATATACCGAAGCACGCATGACATTCAAGAATTGTTGGAATATCACAATGTGATACTGATAGACCTAGCGCGAACTAAACGAAGAGGATAAAGTATCCGTGAGAAATGCGTGTTTATAATAATGACAAAACGACCAATATTCACAGACATTTCCTTTGTGAATCGATTACCTTTGACTTGCGACAAAGTTTAATAAGAAATTGTAAATTATTGTACAATTAATGCTATCCTTATTAATTACCAATTTAAGCGTTTTATGAATTGTTAGAATACTAAAAAATGTCGGAGTGTTGTGTTTTATCCTACGATTCAATAACATTCTATAAAACGTTTTAGTAAATAAAATTTCGCGAAAATGAATATTACAAAAATTTAGATAAGAGGCTTATATAAATCCAGTATGCAGGAAGTTTTTCATAAGCTATCGAATTATTGACAAGGAATATTTCAAAGTGCTAATAAATTTATATGTGATAAATTTATATATGATTATAAGCATACCTACAATACGCATAAATCGCATAGCATTGTTTTTGCCCAATAGAGTGTCTTCTGATACATAAGCATCTCCCAGCGTGAACAATACAATTATTACACAGAAACCAAACCAATAATCACGCCCCTAATAATCCGAGAATTAACAGTTAACAAGAATCGTTGTAATTTCATTGCACCATTAAAAGGACTGGTTCGATCACGAAAAGTGCTACTACAGTCTGTGCCTAATCGTAACATAATCAAAGAAGCGTTCGCAAATTGAATCTCATCCAAAGCTTGAACGAAATAGGCTCATTAAGATCGATTATCGATTAAAAAGAAGAAAGACGTTTTCCGATATATCACTCAAGATGTTTCTTCGTGCTCGAGCCAAATACAATATATCGTCCAAGTGCACACGATTAGAGCCACCCTATATAAGCAAAGGGGAATATGCGCTCGCGGCTGGCAGAACACGGAAATGATGGGCAGTTCAGCGCTGGACGGCGGTAGCCCACACTATGCCGCTCCGCCTATTGCGTAAGATACTTTCGAGCCTAGTTGCTGAAGCGAACTGTGGCACTGCGTCAATCCGTCCTTTGTGGTCGATTTTCCTACTTCCACCATCGATGAAATCGACATAAAGCATTGCCTTTCATCCTGACCGACTTGAATGGCTCTTTAACGTTTCCTTTTACTACACAAATTTCGTCCGCACTAATGCGATTGTTGTGCATGTTGATTTTCTACTTCTAAGCAATGGACAAGCGTACTTGGAGTAATATAATGACTACCAGAAAGTATTGATATTTTTTTCTAGCTAGAATTTCATCGTAAATATTGAGAAAAGTTGTTTATTAACATGCGTAGGATCGAGTGAACTTTATTGGATATACGCGTCAAATTAAATATATTTCTTACTCAATTCGCGTAATATTGTATAATGTTGGAGTAAGTGACTGTTTTTCCTAGCTTATCCAATAAAAAGGAGAAACTTTTGTTTTTTCAGCTTGGTTAACAAGATCACGGGCTATGTGCAAAATATTTTAGTTTATTTAATATTTCTGCCTGATATTGTGTCATGATTATTTTTCTTATTTGTCATACATTTATTTTTTATGTAATTCCTACTCATTATTCTATTTATTTCTGAACAGCGCGATTCAAATGTGAATGATATATCGCGGTCTTGAGTTTCCTTGAAATTTCGTTACTTTTGATCATTTTCTTCAACTTTCTGCTGTGGTAATGATCTTGTACTCTTGCTAGTATTGGATATAATATTCTAGAATCTTAAATATTGCAGAGTTAACCCGGATTGCGTAAAATCTACGATGCAATCGGTCCAGAATTCGGGCGATCAAAGTTTGCGTTTCCGTTCCGTCTTAAATCGATTAAAGTTGGTCCATTAGAACCGGGCGCCTCGCTAGGCCGCCGTGGTTAACCATTCTATTACCTTATGCCACGCATTGCATTGTACAAGTCCTCATAAGGTCGATTCTTTATTTTATAATGCATATAATCCACTTTATAAAATTAACGGCAATGCCCACTATTTAATATGTTATGAGCATGCGCACGAAAATATAATTTCATTAGCCTTACTACGCTTCTAACGTGAGCAAAGTCTTTGCGAGGAATGAATCAGTAATTTAGATAAAAAAAAACGCATCTCAATTTACGAAAGACTGATGTTAAAGCCGATGTATCAAATGGACTTATCGTATAATAAAAACAGTAGTGGGATATATTCTATGTTTAAAAGCACGAGCATAATAGCTAACAACGGACAACGCGTTACTATAAGAATGATATAACTTAATTGTACAAAACCATAAAATTTATCATTACTCATTTTAAATCGAAACAATATTCAACAATCTTTATGTTTTTTTCGTACGTATCAAATTTGTAATTACGGAAATCTAAATAATTTACCTTTTCAATCAAATAGTACGCTAATAACATATATGTATATATATATATATAGATATATAGATAGAAATGATCTCGGGGAAGTCACTAAAAATGTAAGATAAATGTGTTTCTTAAAATAATAGATTAATTACACTATCATAAATGATGAATGATATTAGAACTAGAAGTTCTGTACAAAAACGAGCACCACATTTCTTAGCGATTAGAAACGTCTACTAATATGTCGGTCCGGTTCCAAATATTGTTTTCGAAACATTTCTTTCAATTTTACCTGTTTACGACGATCAGTTTTGTATTAATAGTTAACGATTCGATTACATCATAATCGGTACATAGATCGATGTTTAATATTTCCTTTTTATGCAACGCGTATTCGTCGTCGATCATAGTAGTTAAATTGACATATGATTTTTTGAAACAGTCTCATCTAACTTCTACCGCTTGTAATATGATGTTATTGTGAATAACACAAATAACAGTTCCCGGTTCCATCATTTTATCATAATCGATATCTACCACGGCAGGTCCAATTACATCTAATATACAAACGTTTATTTCGCAGTAACTCTTATTTACTACGTTTATATTGACAAAACAATTCGGAATAAACGTATGTTTACGAATGTTACAAGACCGCCTGTATCGAATGGCGCGTCTACTTTCATTTCATAACTGGCGATCAAATTATCGATTTTTACCGTAACTACTTTCTGAAAATCATGATCCATCTGGATGGCATTTACGTAAGTGATCGGATCCGACTGTACCTTACCTTTACATTCACTCATCATAGGAATCTTTTATCACTTTGAAAACTTAAACTCTCAAAATAGGCGTCCAAGTTTGCTACAATTATAACATCTCACTTTTCTCGACACTACCTCCGTACCCTTCGACTCCTCCATGGATATCTTCGACGACGATTCCACTTCCTTCTGCTCCTCATTTCTCCTTTTCCTTCCTCATTCAGGGTCGACTTTGTGGTTCTTCTTATTCTACAGTTTTGAATGCAAACAGTAGCATTCGAAGTTCGAATCCAAATTTCCACATCTTGGCTTGATTGGATAATTCCTTATTGGGTGTACCATCGATTAAGTATTCTAGCGTATCTTCTTCCTTTATTGTAACTCGATTTGGTAAGACTAATATTTCATGGTGGTATGCGCTAAACGTTCCTTATGGCTTCCACAATTTTCCTTGAAATAGTTTTTTTCATTTCAATTTGCTTTCTCGTCGATAGTACATCTTTTTCAGCCTGGACGGTAATTCATTTGCGCTCGATTGGATATGTTTTAGACGAGAATAAAAGCACTGTAAGGCCTCATGGTTAAATAACGTTCTTATAAGGATTTCGATGTATTTATCGTCCAATCGATACGTTGCTAGAAGCAATCTTTGATGTTTTTCCCAGTTTTTGAATGGTTTGTCTGATTCGTCGAATTCGCTTAATAGCTCGCTTACGGATTTAACACTAAACCCACCAGCTAATTTCTGAATATATTTACGTATACCTCGAATATCTTTCAAGAAAAAGGGTATTAAGAAGAGATGTTGATAGATCAATAGAATGTGGTAGATAAAAGAAATACTCTGCGGTAGAATCATGGAAAATTGAAAAAAAAAAAAAATGCTCTTCTATAAAATACAGCGATTTTTGTAAGAAACCATTGTTCGGCCATTTCGACCGCTTCGGTATGTTCATCTTCAATGCTAATTTGATATTAGAATTCTGATTGCTCAACGTATTGCTTCCGTGTGGGATATGATTTTCTTTCCCCAACCAGCGTATCTTTCCTCATAAGCTCGTTTGTTGTGCATCATTTCGAGCTCTCTTAAAGTATTGTCACACCTAAAGCTGTATATATTTTGCAACAATGTATTACGCACCAACAATTACAATTCTTGCTTGCCCAAAATGTCCAACGATGTAGTCTCAACCACTTCGTAATTTTCTCTTATAACCAGCTGCAATCAGAATTGGCCTCTTGTAACCGAGCTATCAATTCTACGTTATTTCCATACATAGGCAATTGTTTTTTTTGTAAGCGTTGCTTAAGCTGCACTCACATTGGTTTGAATTCATCGTATTTCGATGGCACTAACGGAAGTCGGTTCAAACAATGTTGATCAATTTACAATCAATGTCAATTCCTAGTGACGTTTAAAACACTCTTACGTAATAATTTTTGTCATACAACATCGTTAAACGTAGCGTGGTGTTTTAACTATCAATTCTCGTTTGCCCAATATTGGCTATTAGGTATTAACCGGTTACCACAGACGTGTTATCTCCCGGCGCTAATACTGTTTATACGAAGTCACAGACGAGTTATATTGCGACACGAAACCATTTGTATGATGTCACGAATGTGTTGTCGCGCGACGTAAGTACTGTTTAAGGTAAAAGCACCAGTAGTCGACACTGTACCAGTACTTGACACTTTTTCAAAAAAAGTAAATAAATAAGGAAACCACAAGCTGGAATACATCAAACCTTATTAGTCTACCATATGTAGTGCCGCTCTTCAGCTGCTTAATTGCGAAATACTGCGCATAGTCCGCCATTGAGATGTGTCATAGCGACCGGTTAATCAAACCCGTGTGCGACTCTTACGAATTTCGCGTATTTTCTTGTATAAATCGTTAAGGACTTGGATAAAGTGTAAGTATTGCGTGTTTGTATTATTTACATCACCAAGACTGGTTTATTAATTGATTTTTCTCCCTGTGTCAACTACTGAACTTTTTGTTTTTGCTGGGTGTCAACTACTGAATCAAATTTGACTTTTAGAAAAAGAAAACTTTTTTTACAACCGCTATCAGAAATGAATACTTGTAATATAACAGAATAGTAGTTTGTGCAACGACTACAATTCATAAATTTTCCATAAAGTGAACTTAGCCTGAGCTATATGAACTGTTGGAGAATCATCTTCATCGTCGCATGCGAATATAGTCGCTCCAGGGTACTACGGCCCTGAAGATGTTTGAGCGTTCGTTTCTTGTTAATTTCTAGTATTTTTGGTTTTCGGTTTTTCGTGTGTGCGCGATGTATTGTGAATCCTTGTAAAATGTACATTTATTTGTTCGATGTTATTTAAATATATATAGTGTTTGCAGAATCTTAATAGTGGTCATTTATAATAAACTCAAACCCCCGTGTATCATTAAAAATCCATCATGAACAAATAGGCGAAAAATTCCTTAGTGTCAACCAGAGGTACCTTTACCTTATACGGTGCCACGGACGCGTTGTCACTGACGAGTTATCCCGCTACATTTGTTTTTACTCCATCCTTAGGTTATAGCATATCTTACCCCGTTTCTCTATTCCGATCAGAATTTCGGTTTTCACTTTGCTCTTTAGGAGAGTAGGCTACGATGCAACGAATAAGGAAGTACATTATAAGCGATAGCCGTGCATTTACACACTGTAGTCGTACGAATGGTATTGATGTCGCGAGATAATGCGCCTGTGGCACCATACAAATGGCATCGCGTCGCGAGATGACTAGTCTGTGACTTCGTATAAACAGTATTGACGTCGCGAGATAACACGTCCGTGGGAGTCAACCGGTCAACGATCCCACATCTGAAATTTGCTGTGGCATTAGTACAGTAAAGGTATCAGGATAATACACTTCTTTACCTCTTGACATACAAATCAAACGGAATTTGGTGCGTTGAAAAAATACTATACTTAACTATGTTGTATACTGTACATAACTTAATGCTATACGAAAATACTATATTTGGCTCGATCAAACAGTTATATGCAAGCTAAAAAAGATATTTTTATTGATATATAGATATATTATATAGAAAGTTTTATTTTGAAATTTGGATTGTTACATAACATTTAATCAGGTTGATATATAATGTTAATGCAGTACAATCATTTATAGTTTTTACTAAACTCGGATATTGTCTAGTATGGCATTTGCCATGCGAGATCACTATTATGATGAATACTGCTATCAATGTGCCTCTTTCTGATTTACCGATTTGTGGATGCAACTTTGATATTGGTACTGTTACGAATGGGGAGAATGAAGCATCTTAAACATTGCAAACAAACCACAATCGACGCACGAGTGAAGCAACCGAATAATCTAACCTGCCAGTTGTCCGGTGACAACAGCTTTTGACGAGTTAAACTCGTCAAAGTCTACATTGGCACATGAAATGAATAACTACTTACTTATACTATTCAAAACGATACTATTTGAAATCTAACGTCAAATATTATTTATTTCTTACACTACTGCCTGAATGCTTTTATGGATGGTCTCCTTTTTTTCTACGCGAGGGATGGGTCGTCCATATTTCAGGCAGAACATTCAGAACACTCTGGCTTAATACCAGAAGTATCGTCCGCTTTTAGGACATGTTTATGACATGTTATGACAGAATACTACGTGAGAAATGTATAAAAAAGGGAGGACAAAAAGAAGATTTTACTGAATTGATATAATGATTTATATACGAAGATCATGGAAAATCTAAAAAAAATGCATCGTTGGGAAACGCTACGATTTTTTGAAAAGATGGCTGACTATTTTGAATACTTCGTTAGTTCTAGTAATAAAATGTTAACGTACTATGATATATAGATACATATGTACATATATACGTATATATTGCTAAGTATACTAGCTGCTCAATACATGTATTCCTTCGTGGCATTATGTCCTCTCGCATGCTTTTCAACTCTGACATTTCAATATCCTCGCACGTTCTTTAATCGCATTACAATTAGTTTATATAGATACCAGCAAACGCGAACTAAACGCAAAGTCACTTGTTCACATCCTTACGAGTGGTCATATACAATTCACAACTCCAATGCAATAAGAATTGAAAGTGAGCAGAAGTACATTTAGCACCGTGAGAAACATTACTATGTACAAGACGGATATAAATAATTTGTTCATTATGGCAACATTTTTCCAATATTTTCTTCGGTTTTTTTTCGAAGCGAAAAGTATATGTTGTATCTTCATCAAGATAACACTGATACGAAAATCTAGATTGGTTTTCATCTCATTAAATCATAGAAATAAATTTGGAATCATTATGGAAATTAAACAAAGTATTTAAACGAGGTGGATAAAAATGCACTTTAACTATTTAACTATTTAATTTTTGTGCAAACTATCTTTTGATTATAAAAAATGATGGTAAAGTTATCCAAATGCTTTAACAACAACCAACACGAAAATGATAGCCGCACATAACCTGTGTTCATTATTGTGGCGTCATAATATTATTCATTTTCATGTTATTCATTCAATTTGAAAAGGGGATGATATGACAGCGACGTAGAAAATAAACAAAATGAAGGACAAAAGATTAAAGTTTCTGGTTTCGGAAGGACAAGCCGACAGCAGCCGCCAAGTCCGATGATATTTTCTTGACTTTGAAGAGAAAGCAGCGTACAGTATCGAGTTTTCAACACCAGACAAAAACATTGTAAGGACATGAGAAAAAGACCAAAAAATCAAGAGCTCCTCTCTGAGCTATGCATATTAAAGTGTAATTTGCGAAAATTTATTATGAATAAATATATTGTAAATATGACAAGGATTTGTTTATGACAAGGTCAGGTAGTTTTGAAATTCTAATGTTTGCTGAGATAACATGAATTTGAATTACTGTTTCCATTGGCACTCTGATTAGCGTAGTGATTCGGTTTTTTTTTTGGTAATTCAGTTGATATAGGAAAATACGGAGATCAACAAAGAAAGGAAAATAATAATATAAGAATATTCATCCATAATACATGATGAGAAAATTGGTTATAATAAGATCAAATCTGACATGCGCATCGCGTACATTACATTGTACTTTTTCTAAATTTCAATCAGATCAGAATCACCATTAAATCGATCCCATCGTTATTCATGAATACACCCAATTGGCAGACGGCCGCACGCGCGAGCTCCAACCACCCAGAAACTTACAAATTCGGATTTAGATAAACACATCAATCAACCTAACATTCTTTGTTTACACCTTCAATTTTATTCTTAAAGTAATAGAAAAAAATACTTTCTGCCATATTAAAGTATATAAAAAACGGCAACACTCTTTCTTACAATAACCAAAATAGGAACAATATCCACACTAATGTAAAGACATAGGAATATTTTCGCTTGAGATTCGATAATTTTTGAAACAACAGGAAAATAATCTTTATAAACAAGGAGAAGTACATATCAGCTAAAATGCATGCTCGAGAAAAAAAGAAAATCCATCTAGGATTAATCGCTGCTCACAAGCACCAGTTGTTTCAAGGTATATATCATTTCAAGCAAGAAGTTTGTTAGGAGTAATTACATCTAAAAAAAAAACGGAGACCTGTTACACGCAAGTGTAGTAGTAGGAAGAAGAGAACGAACGCGAGGTAAAGAAATCAAAAGTAAAGTGCACGAAGTGTACGTATCATCCGACTGTTCCCATCGCTACGTGGTAGCAACGGACGCACCCGGTTGGCACTCGTCCCGTGAGCGCTCAGGCGGTTACCCAGCAACTTACAAACCCAGGTACCGACTAACCGAGCAACCCAGTCCGACCAGGCACGTGCGTCCTGGCGCAGCCGCGACAAACTCGTTCAGAGTCAGCGACGAGGCGCAGCGATGTCGTCTCGCTTACAGGGAACTTTTTCCCATGGATCCCCCTGCGCGGTTTCATGAATAACATTTCCCCAGTTTCACATCCTCGTATTATATAAAAATCGGAGAAAAAGCGCAGCGACGCCGAGGAGCGTCGCGTCGTGGTGAAAACGTCGTCTCCATATCGACGATTGCGTGAGACAGTTGTGCGCAGACAGAATGAGCACGATTTGAGCTGTTTATTGCTGGAAGTGGCCTAAGTCCGTTCGTCGATTATCTTTTGTTCCCCGTAATTTAGTGCGCAGCTTCAAATTGGCTGTCACATTCAAGATTTGCGGTTGAGTATATTCAGAGTTTGTAGGATAATTTTGGACACATAAGTTTTTGCAGTTAGCTCGACAATTAGGGCCATGGCTTTGAAAGTGGCGTAAGTTCAATGCATTATTGATAATGAGTGGATGCGCAGATGTTTAAATGTCCGAAGGCAATGATGCGAGTCATTTTAATTGATCCGTATTAATTAAGATATTGTTTTTCCACAATATTGTTATAGAGTTATCAAACAGCGCCGGGAGGGAATAAGTTTACTCGAAATAATATAAAACAAGGGGGCTTTCCATCGACAAGATTTTTAGAAGATGCAGTTTTTAAAAGAGTAAAGAATTCTAATGGAGAAGCAATAAATCGGTTAGAAATATGCTGGATGCGTTTTTTGAATGCGTTTCAATGAATGAGAATACAGAGTTTATAATCCTGAATTTATTACAACGTAGGGCTAGACCAAAAGAGTTCGAATATATTGTATTGACACCACTTTATAAAAATATAAGATGAATTAGAACAGCGAAATACAAGGACATGATAGATTTACTACGATATATACCACCATGACTTCTTTAAATCCCTCCTCCATATTTAAAATGCAGGTGAGCAGTAAATTGTTATGTAATTTATATAATCAGATTTCCTAAATTGCATAAATCGTGTTTTTGAAGTGCTATAAAGGAATATAAAAGAAATTGAATATCATTTTTACAATTTGAAGCATTTTAAATTATATCGCATAAACTCAGGCTCTTCCAAATTGTATAATAAATCTAATTGTTAATTTTGGAAGTGGCTTAACTCTATTTGTGATAAAAAAGCACATATAATCCGTTTAATAATTACTATTATTTTAATAACAATTATAAATTGATCTTTTTTAGGTACATGTAGGCGGTGTAACACACTAATATCTTATACGTATATTTTTAATTTGATTGAAACGCAAACTTTTAAATATCTCGATTTGAATATAAATGGACTTACGCCACTTTCAAAATAAACCGCTCATTTAACGAGGAGTTATTCATGAAGATATGTGCATCAAAGTGAACGCTTTGTCACTCGAAACAAAATATTCGTGCGTTAAAGCAATACGAATGCAGCGTCAAATTTCAACATGACACCGATACGAATATATATTTTATTTCTTTTAATATATATGCTTTTCGTTTCAAGTTGCATTGTATTTTGAACTGCGTCAAATGTGTCTTTGGCAAATAAGCACGATATAATGTTACTGCTATTGAAATGTACTTTTATTATCTACCGGCGTTCTTCGCACCTGTCTGCCTCCTATTCTGGAATATTCTATCTGTCGTAAATCAAGCGTACTTGGAACTATCCTTGATATTGAACTTTCCATTGTGGTGTGTTCAAATGCGTTCGAGAACCGTCATTCGCGACAGTTAAGATGTCATTTTAAATATTATGTACACATTTTGTATATTATAGATAGTAGCTATTAGTTCTCTTAAATATTTATAGTTACATTATTACTAAATATTCTTAATAACAAATATTGTAGTTTATAGCTAAATAGTTTAGGTGTTAGCTTAACAATCCACATCATTTTTCAATCCATTTCCATCTCCGTAATTCATGGTAATTCGTTATGCAGTTACCGAGATTTATGGTAGTTCCTCCGATGAGAAGAAAGTGATCCGCATCAAAGCACATTCTGCGCGCAAAGATGTTATCGGTTATGCACTAGATACCACAGGGTTATCGTTGTATTTCTCGTTCATTACGATATTATTACCTCCGTCGAAGTTTCTCTCAAAAAGCGCAAAGAAATCTATCAAACATGCCAGCGTGAGTGATTTGCATAACACGGCTCTCAAGCACGCGTAACGAACGATTTTCTAAAATCACCAGCTACATTGTTCTCACATAATCTAAAACAGCTTGTTATATAATCGTCTGCAATATCACTTCAACGAAACGGAAGGCAGATCAGAAAGCACGTTTGTACGGACCATAACGCATTATATTCAGGATACGAACCAGTTCATTTTTCGTGTATCGTTGGCTGAACAATAGACATGTATTACTAAACATAATTATATCTTTTAATGGTAACATATCAACGAAAAACTGTTCACGATGAGGAATGAAGGAAATCGATATGAAAGTACATTACATACTAGTAATTAAAGCGATTTCTAGAAAACACATTCCAGCATAGCCAGTTGCCAAAAATGGCCTGCGTTACGTGAATCGAAGCTCAACGGATGAGTACGTACTTGGTCAGAATTATCCTTGACTTCTGCAATAGGGGACAAATAGGGGACAAAGTACATGAATAAGAATATGTGAGAACACCATTGACGCAAAGATGAGACAAAAGGATGACCTTTCAGACGATAATTCATATATTTTGATCGATGTTGCATACGATGTATTGCACGTATTCTATAAAACCTGTATGTAATGCCACAATGTAAGCTGTGTTGAGCTCTGCTGCCTATACATTTGATGCTGATGATCCGCAAGTAGTAAAAGTGCTTTAATAATCTACATCAGAATCACGATGCCAAAGAGTGCATAGATAAACCCAATAGTTTATTCATTTGATGGAAGGAGCTAATTACGTAAAAAAAACTAGTAAGTAAACCAATCACTAAAAATTACTTCCACGCAGGAGACTCGGGTTTGAATCCTGCTCATCACTTTTGGTTTTTCCATGTGATATGTATACTGTAGCTCTGGTGGTTTGGAACTCACCTTAAACAGTAGAACCTTAGCAATCAGTGCTGAAAATGAATTACAAAAAAGAAAGGTGGGGCATCAGTTCCACTATGTAAACTCAGGTCATTTTCAAAATAAATAATTTGTTGTAAAAAGAAAAAAAAAACAAAGTTTCTACACAAGATCCTAACAAAGCTATATAAGCAAAAATACGAATTCTCATCAAATTTTATAGACAAATCATAAAATACTTTAATTTACAATAAATCCATACCCTTATTAAGGATTCTTTAATTATAAATGTATTGCGATGTTGACTAAACGTTCTATCGTGGTCTTATTTCTAATGTTCATTCATCTCACTATTTACCATTGTCCCTTTTTGACACGCACATTTTTTATTTATTCCTACCTAATCAGTAGAACTTTTCATCACGATCCTTGTATCTAAATCTTATACCGACCGCCACGAAAGTTACTAGCTACTCGATAAAAATATTTTTTCTCTAATCAGCTTAGCGTTGGAAATCAATTACTCAATGCACCATTTTGGTTTGCACTTGGCTTTGGCATCAAATGGGTTAACAATCAGCCTCTGCATTACCCCGATCTCGAGTGCATCGTCGCGATTTCTTCGCGCAACATCGACTACCAGGCGAACCTATCGATAAATCCCCAAAACGCTTACACTACACTCGCGTCGAGCAAAGAGTACTTTCGATCGCGACGCGCCCCCCCGTAAATTCTGGCTCGAGCAGGCTGTCGATAGAGCTTGCTACTGAGGGCTTCCTGGACGGCCGGGTCTCCGGTAGAAATCGGACCGCCCGCTCTGCCCTTTGGCGCCGTTTCGAGTCTCGATTGTGCTTCCTTCGCCGGCTCTACTGCGCCTTTACGAGCTGCATGCACGAGGAGCAGCTCGGTTCCGATTACATTGCGCAACCCTGTTGCCAAGGGCATACGGCGGCGGGAATTCCGCGGTGGAATGGCGGGGAGACTTGTTCAGCTCGCTGCACGACCTTTGGAACGGGGGTGCGCGCATTACACCGCGCTGTGGAACCGTCTTAAGGTCCCCTGGTCGTACTACGGAGAAAGGGACACGCTCCGATTGGTACGATCGATGCATGAGAATGGCACCGCGAGCCTTGGTCCGCCGTCGGGATAAATCGAGATCACAGCGCGTCGGGGCGGCGTAAAAAGCCTGGAAAATTATCCGCGGATTCACTCGTGACTTCTCACGGCTCCAAAATCGCTACGGAGCAACGGTTTTGTATATCCCGAAGGAATTCGAGGATCTCGCTCTTATACTCTGTGGACTAAGGATAGAAATGATCTATCTGAAGAATAATGCGGCCTTAGAGCCATAAGAAAATGTATACAAGGCGCATAGGAATTTTATGTGTCCTAAGCCCTCGAATGTATGAGTGCGCGTGTGCGTGCGTGCGCATGGGACAATGCGTGACTAGGTCACCATTTAGGAGACTACGGAGGGTCGAAGAGTCTAGTTTGAAGTGTCCAGGCGTAGAGTCGAGTTTAAGAAGTAGAGTCAAATTTAAAACGCCGTAGAATAAATGTATTTATGTTACGAAACTTTTAGTGTGTCTCCTTCATTGTTCTTCTGGTTACGTTACTAGTTACTCACTGTCTTACGTTACGTTATACTTATTATTACGTTTTTTTTTTTATTATTATTTTACTTTTACTTATACCACCTCTTACAACTCGAAGAATAGTTCGAGTAAACTTATTTGGAACGAAGAGCGAAAATTTTTAATAGAGCTCTGTTAAACAAGGTTTATAACACTTTGTGTGTTTCTTATCAAGTTACAAAGACACGACTGTATTGAACACAAATACAAGTTCAAATTCCCCACCTTATATTACATAAATCCTATTTTTCAAGTATTCCTAAAAATTAATGAACCTTTGATTAATTATCGGCTACGCACTATGTGGACGAACATTATCGACTTTTTCACACGCAATGTCGTTTTGTCGACTAAAATTTAGCTCCACCATAACCAGATGGAGAAATGATTAAAAGTGTGAGATGTGACCACATTTAATAAATTGTCTTAAAATCTAAACCGTTTAATAAAGCTCTATTAAACCTCTGGCTTTTCGCTCCGAATAATTTACTCCTACTAGGTTTCGTACAACCGTTGGCTGAGTTAGGGTATTGGTGAAATTGGCTGCCGGTTGAATTGGGAAACTTGCCTTTTGCCAGATTGTGGAGATTCATTTTGCAAGGAATGGAGAGGTTTAGCGGAAAGTGCATTCGGTGAAACTCTTATCGATCATCTTGGAATTTTTGAATCGTAATCCCGATTACTCAAGGCTCCCCGGGCTAGAAGTTACGTAAAAGGATAATAGCTTTAATCATTGGCTTACGCGGATTAGGTTTCAGATTGTGTGCAGATTGGCTTGGAATTTCATGGTAAAGGTGGCCTTATTGATTATCGACAATTATCGATTTGTTTACCGACAATGTCGATAATATCGATGACTTATCGATAAACCTACCGTTATCCCATAATTGGAAGTGAAATTTTAATAGTTAACCAGGGATCAAGTGATTTCATTATCCTTCGTTAAATAATAAACGAAACCACGATCACGTTCTAATGATGTATACAGCTGTTTTGCCACCTCAAACGGCCAGATAAAAATTCAATTCGTCATCTACGAATGCGCTCATTTGGCGTGAAGACCGTAAATTCAACGTTTCAAACTCCATTTCAACCCTTGTTGAGAACTAACTCGAACCGCATAACGTGTGCGCGTGGCAGTAATAAACGCGATGTACGATGCAACAAGAAGCAGGGTCGCACCTGTAAACACCAACAGTGCAAGACCAGTAAATTTATCTAGCGCCTGTAAGCGTTTGTAGTTTCTGACAAGCGAATATGTCATCGTAACGATAACCGGATACTTAGAGTACCAATTAAAACAATTTGAAATTAATTGCTGGCTTAAATAGTCCGATGTAAGATCAAACCATTTTGGTTATGGACAGCAGAAATGTGGATGATATAACGATATCACCGACCTACAAATACACGAGGCTGCGAAGATGCTTATCTTATAATGGCAGAAAATCCTTGCGTTAAGAGAATCGAGGAAAGTGGGTCGCGGTTATGATCAACGTTCTTAGTCCGTCGAGGATCATCGAGGAAAGGAATTCTATCGATCGAAGGCAGGCGTCGCGTGGGAGTTTATTTCGATTCGTTTCACGGGCCCGGCCAGGCCGAGAAAGTCGATTTATCAGAGACGGATACGCGGATATCGATCTGCTAGCTGCGAGCCAATCGATATCCTGGCCAATCCGCAAAGAGCGTTCAATTATTCAAAAACGGGTTCAGGAAGGCGCGAGTAGAGTCACGACTAATCGATCGCAAGTACGTTGCTCAATCGCCTCGTACGAAAAAAGTGCTTCTATCTCGTTTAACTTCCTCGAACGATAAAACACTCCTCTACCCTTTGCACTCGACGCCATTTTAACACCAAACCTATGTATTAAGAACCTAGGTATTAAGTAACCTAGGTATTAAGAAGGGATATCGATAAGTCGAAAGAATGATTCACGCTCTCCGATAGAATCATGGAAATTCTAAAAAAAAAAAATCCCCGATTACGAAATACCATAATTCTTCTGAAAAACGACGGTCATCTTGACCCTTTCAGTAGGTTCAATGTTAATCCAACATACTCGACTACTCGTAGCGATCGACGAGCAAAGCGGATCGAAGTTTTCGGGATATCGTGCTACCAAGAATACTCGTGCAACCATCATCCCAGTACCTATTACTATTAATCTATTACAATGTTTCAAAGCGTGCCTCGCTACTTAATAGAATTTTCTAAGTAAGTTAGGGCTATCGTGTCGGTTTATTGTGTCGAGATAAAAATCTCGGTGCCAGTGGAGCACATTTCCAGTTGTTTGATTTCCAGTTGTGCCTTGCAGGGCCCGTTCGAGCGCAAAGGGTTAATTGAACACTGATCGCAGCGCGATAATCGATAATTCGATAGCGACGTACCACGAGGACGGCGCCGCGGCGCGTTTGCCGGCTCGATTAATTAAACAATAGTCCGACGACTAATTGCCTTCGCGCCGGATTAAACCGACCACCGTGTCCGAGGGTGAGCACGGGCGAAAAGAGCGGATCGCGCCGGACCGCGTTGCTTTATATATGTATATTCGAAACCGGTCAGGGCTGGCTGAATGAGAAAAGATACGCGCGTGCGACTTTCGCGATAGACAGGGGCATTTTTCGCGGACGCCAAATAATATAATGGCTTTCACTTCGTGCGCCGGATAACTGGCCGGCCGTGATATGCCTGTACGAGGAATCGGGCGAGTACGCGTTGGATTAACGCAGGATTTCATTTGGGAGAATAAAATGCAGGAAACATTAATAACAACTCTCTCGATTCCTTGGAATTTCAGGAACTCGTAATGTTTCTTTGGTCGCACAGAGTGCCTTATTTTTAAGTGATATTTTGAATTTTTTTATCTGCCCGCGTGGAGATGGAATTTTGGTAACCCACAACAACAGTTTGGGTGGGTGTTTTGACAAACCTGGTGTGTGGCTTGATTATTAAATAAAACCTAATTTATAAATTAAATTAAATTGATATCTAAATATTATACGAAATCAAGTTTAGAATAAACTCGTATTAATATAAATGGCGAGGAAAAGGCGAACACTGCGTGTGTTATTTGGAAATATATTTGGCAAGGTTGGAACTTATAAGAACCGTCCACTTAGTTTTGTGAATATACAAAACACTAAAAGTGGAATGGAATTTTTGTTAAAACGTGTATATTTTCTTCAGTAATATTATTCTCTACTATAAAAAGTCGTTTTATAAAATTCAAGGATTATTGCATGCGTCACAAATTGTACTACAGAATAAAGGCTGGAATAGGTATAAGGTATTTACGATTAAATAGCATTATTGAATATTCGATATTGCGTGAATGGAGTGAGTTTTCCAGCTACAATGTATAATTGCAAATCTTTGACAAAAATACCTTATTTACTCAATGCTTGTTTATTTTTTATACTGGTTCATTTAATTGTTATCGTTTTTAGGAATCGTTGCTAATTGAGTTAAGCATGCTTACATTGATCTTTCAAGACAATTTACGGGAGAATTGATGTTACAAGTGTTTTTTTTTTCTGTTAAAACTAATTCGATTAAGTTTTAAATAAAAAATACCTCTTGCGGAGAAATGAAAAATTATAATATTTGGTTTGGGTAGCTAATGACACAATATGTATATATGTACTACATATTTATGTTAATTATTACCTTTATATTAAATAACAATTTTACAGATATTCAAAATTGTCTTGTATTTGAACGCACATAAAAGTATCTAATGTAAACATTGAAGTCAATGTTGCATTCTTAGAGGACATTATGATACGATTATGATCAATTTTTCACGTAATAATGATACTTTTGTTTTATTGACATTTTTTCTGGCACGATAATTCATGTTTATACTAAAAATCATGTTTGATTTTTGGAATTTGTTCGTTGATTATTGAAGGAATTATTTGTTGCTTTTTTTCTAGATGCATCACTGGATCTTATATTATATAACTTACTTTGAATACAGGAAAATCGGAGTCAACGTTGCATAACTCGTAAGAGGGTAAAGTAGGTGCGGTATGTGTAAATTGTAAAAATTCAGAGAGAAAGAGGGAAGTTTCGTTATGATAGGAATATCGGAGCTTCAAGACTAAGTTTCCATATTAAAAATCTATCAAAAAATGTTATATCAGGATTAATTAAAAAAAATAATACGTAAAAGTCTAAAAAAGCATACTGTTTATATATATTCTTAGTAATAAAAGAATTTTCCATGACACAAGTAATATTTTTATAAAAAATTAAGAATATCTAATATGATAAGAGGCAGAAAATAAAACGAATAATATTTATTGGCCCTCGTTCGTATGTAAGAACGAATGAAAATAAAGTGAAATAAAATAGTTCCATAAAATATTCTCTCTCACAACTTCTCCATTTTATTTCTTATCGTTCAAGTATTAAATATTTTATTCAAATATAGATATTTTGTCGTAAAGTACATTTTAAAAAGGTATAAAAATTAGTTCAAATTCCTCGTCCGCCACTCGCATTGTGCATTCTTTTAAATTATGTCCTCTCGATTAAAAAAACTTATGCACCCATAAAAGTACCAGATTCAGCGCGTAAATTCTACAAGAATTGAAATCGCATAAAGGATGTTCTGATGATATTTAACCCAGCAATAAATTATTTATTTTCGATCTTGTTGCTTTTTTCATGTCCTGCAATTTAGAACTACGCTAAAAAAAAAATTTCTGCAAATTTTGAGATACTAAGATATTTTTTTTCACTAAGCAATAACGTAATTAAGAGAATTTCATTCTTGCCATACTTCGATTATGACTACCTACTTCTAGCGAGGTGGTACACCGACTTATTCGAGAATAAATTCTTCTCTCTTCAGTGATTTTTTTATTTTCAATCTTTTTACGTTAATCTCGACATTCTTTTATAATAACTGCCTACTCTTGGTCAAACGATAATTTTTTTCGACGATAACATTTGCCGGGATTGAAAAATCGAAGACGCTGATACCATGCCCCGTAATCATGAAAAGAAAAACCCACTTTGCGGGACTTCCTGGACTTTGCGGGTCCGGCATATTGAGGAACACAAACGGAATTGCGTGGAGGCGGCCAACAACAATGCTGCAAAATTTAATGCGCCCCCGCCTTATTATCTTTGACAGCCGGCAATCTGGGCACTACTTTGTGTCGTAACGCAAACGATCCACCAACGCGATAATTTAATACGTCTGCAAAAGATTTAGAGCTGAACGTCTAACTCGGTTTTAAAATGTTATTTATTCAAACATAATATCTTCTGAATATTTTCTTTTGTTCCGTGTATATTATATATTACAATATATTTTACATTACAGAGTACTGATCTTTTACGCGTTGTGCTATGCGGAACTTTTTGATATCACGTTTTTTAATTTATAAAATAATTTTATGCAGACGGTGAGACCCCATTTTGATTATGCAATTAAGTGTATATTATACATGTAATATACGTATCAGTTGTTATTTGAGACGGAATAGTAAAAAGAGTTTAGGTGTGCGAATATTTTTTGCTTATATCTTTTCAGTCGCGTCTGTTATAAGTTCGTTTAAAACTACTTTTATACTTTTTGTTTTTATATCAGGAACATTATTACACTCTTTTAAACTTCATTAAAAAGTTTAATGTGAGGCATGACATTACTTTCTAATTTCTTTAATATATGTACAAACGTTTCTGCGAAGAATTAAAATATTTGCTTTACATATCGCACATATGTATTATTGCTTGTTTTTATATTTGTTAAATAAAATACATTGCGTTAAAGTGCCAATATTTTTTTGACACATATGATATTCATTTTATTTTTTCGTTTCATTTTTTACATTAGTTATCGCTTAAAATTGTTATCATTGGGTTTTATTTGCATGAACGCATAAAAAGACAATCACTATGTTTTCTAATCAATACTGTAGAAAGAAAATATTTTTTTCTGATTCTTCAACAGTTTAAATCTTTGTAGATATGTAAGATTTTTCATGCTTAAAATCTTTACAAGAATCTGCATGCCCTATATTGTAATGTCATCAATATAACTTATCCTAATGCCTGCGCAAAGAAACGAGACATATGTTACTACTAAACCCTTTGATATCGGCCTTTGCCTTATTATTACTCATCACTTGTTCATTACACAATTATCTAAAAGTATATTAACCGTGTAGTGTTGTCTTGATAAACACATAAATTAGCACCTAGTAGATTCTCAATAAAAACACGTTACAGTTATTTCACAAATATCGCTGTAAATCTCAAGAGAGTGGATTATCCCTTTCATCCACGCACGTAGTAGAGCCTTTATCCTCGTGTATACTCACACCTCAAATTCTATTGTCCCAATAAAAAAAAAAAGAAAACACATAACAAATTTTCATAGCAAAGCGTATTACAGATTTCGGATTCTCTAATAGGCAGATAGGCGAAGAAATGGGTAAAGTCTCCAAAGTGCCACGGCACGGATTATCCCTTTCATCCACGCATACAGTAAGCCTTGATCCTTGTATATGCTCACACATCAAGTTGTATTGTCCCAAAAAAAAAACAAAATACATAACAAATTTCATTGCAAAGCACATTACAGACTTTGGTTTCTCTGATAGGCAGATATCAGGTGTACCGGTATGAAGTGAGCGTTTTTTTATGAAAATGAAACACCACTTTTGAATCGGAAAGTAAAAAAATGTTATTCAAAGTATCGACCATTGCTTTCTACACATTTTGACCACCTTTCTGGCGATTTGTGGATATCACGCCAATAGAAATGTTCGTCTTTTGAAGCAAACCAATCGGACACCCAATTTTCGACTTCTTCGTAGGAATCGAAATGCTGCTCAGCCAATGCGTGTCCCATCGATGAAAACAAATGGTAGTCGGAAGGGACCAAGTCTGGTGAATACGGCGGGGGGGGGGGAGGGTAGCAGCTCCCTGCCAAGTGCTTTGATTGTATCCTGAACCGGTTTTGCTTTGTGTGCAGGTGCATTGTCGTGTAACAAAATTACTCTGCTTGCAACTTTGAAACCATCTTTTGCATGTTGCTTTTGATAGAGCATGATCGCCATATGCCTCGACAACCATTCGATGCGACTCTGCAGCACTTTTCTTCAAATGAAAACAATAAATTAATGCTTTTCGCAAATCATCACTTTCTTGTAAAAAAATTCGACATTTTTAACACGATGTAAAAATATGATGTTGTTTGTTCTTGTTGACTTGATGTATATCAAATATGTTTGACAGATGTCATACCAACCAAAAAAAAAAAAAAATAAGAATTAAGACTCGTACACAACAGATGTTCCCTATCGACACATTTGTATCTTAACGCTCACTTCATACTGATACACCTGACAGGCGAATAAATAGGTTGAAGTTTCCAAAGTGGCACGGCCGGAAAGGGCCGTCGAGGGTAATGTCGTTTATGGGCAAAACAGCACGATCAACGTAATTCGAAGTGTCGCCCGCGGAGGAAGGCAACCCTCTTGGCCAAGACTCGATTTTGTATCCAGGTTTTCGCATAATCCGCCACAGAGATGGAATTAGTAGGTTGAGGTAATAAGTAACGAGCAACGGCAACGGCGGCCAATCCATTTGGAAAAGAATCCAAGTCTCTTAAGGCCACTCAACGACCCGTAATTCCAACTCTTTAGAACGTTTCACGTTTGGCTCTAACACGAAACTCCTTTTCGATTCGAACGCCTCATTTCTGCGTAACGAGCGGGCCATAATCTGGATCGCCGTTCTTGGATTTTACTTACCCAGTTCAGTGCCCAGGAACAACAAAGGCACGCGCTTAAAATTCCTCGAAAGTAATGTGGACCCCTTTTTTTTTTACACAGGGGCAGAACTGCCGCCTTATCGCCCGTCGGCGGGAATATTCCAGCGGCGTTTTCGTCCCAAGGCGCGCAAGGCTAAACGTTCAATTAGAATTTTCCTCGGCACTTGAGCTTGGAACGTGACGCTTTGGGCGTGAATTGAAAAAAAAAAAAGAAAAATAAGGAAAGAAACAAAAAAAGGGGGAAAGAGAACGCGAAAGAGGAACGCTTCGTTAAGATTCCTCGATCGATGGCGCCGAAATTCTCGTCGGTGATTTACGGCTAAAACGTCGGTGCCTCGTTGCGCTTACATTCGTAAATGCATTACCTGTTCCTCCGACTTTGGTCGGTATGAGTTACGACTCCGTGATGCCTTTTACGAACGAGAAGACTCGAAAGTCTCGAGCCAACAAGTTTCAAAGTAGATCTCGTCGGACAAATTGCGTTGCTGAAGATTCTATCGTGCGTCCAGAAAGAGAAGATCAACGTACCGTTTCCAGTTCCATCGTGTAACGCGTAGTGACAATTTGCCCTAACTTAAATCGTATAAATTACACTCGGGTATAAACAAGCTGACTGTGCTAGACGTGTTACTCGACGATATCTCGTAAGTTTAACCTCCATTTCCACGGAACAAAATTTTCCTAACCTCAAACAGAAAATGTCCTACTTAACGAAAAGTCATCGAACATTGAAACATGTATTTTGACATTTCTGATTGATATACTATATTTTTTCTTCCTTTTCATATTCGTTTTCGTCGTGAATTCTTGTTCTTTTTTTTTTTTTATTTCATCTCTAAACCCTTTGTATATGGCACATGTAGCAAGGATATTGCGAATGATTACGAGTTCAGGCGTCATTCGTTTCATTTAAAGGATTAAGCAATTTCAATTAAAATTCATTCCTTTCGGAACTGATTAAGCCGAATGTTATTTCTCGATCTCTTAGAAAGTTCCCCTTATTTGCTATACACTTCTCGTTATCCCCATAGCGACAGGTAGGTCAGAATTTGCTCATTAGGAAGTCATTAAGCTAATAACAGCAATCTTTCCATTGGTTCGAACTACTTTGGCTGTTTACCAAAGTCCCATACGTCATGGAATCCATCGAAAACGTTTTTCCGTAGAAAATTCGATATCCTTTTATTATTTCTTAGTTTTTACGCGCATCCTTGTTGCTCCTTCATGCAAAGCAATCTTTTTAATGATGAAGTAAAACGAAACATTCTAATCTCTTTTTCACCGATCAATCTCTCCTGTAATCCAGGAAAACGCTTAATCGCCGGGAGGTTTTACTTTCCGAATTAAAAACATTTCTCCCCCATGGCAGTTTTGCAGCATTTCTTTCCGAGTAAAGCGGTAACATTTATCCGAATAATAATTGCCATTTTTTGGAAAGCAAGTACAACGCGAGTCAATGTTTATCCACGTGATACGAAACGAGTCAAGAACGAACTCAATAAGCAAAACTCACAAAATCTCAGCCTAAACGAACCACCATACCTATCTTCCAAAGAAATCTTCCCATCCATGACACCCTTTACATCATCCGGCCTTGACGAGTTCAATAAAATAAAACAAGATAATAAAATCCCATCTAAAACATTCTTAACCATTACTTTACCCACAGACGTCGAATCAAGGATAAGAAAAATACCTGCTCATACTCGAAGCAGAACTGCAAAAAGTAATCCACATTTCCAAAATCGTGGCATTCGATGTGAACATGTGTCTAAACTTGCGAAAAGAAAATCCGCCTCCCGCGAAGGGGCTTCAATTTAAGACAAACCATGATCGAGGCTTCGATACCACATTATCGTGCTACATATACGACTGTCGAACAAATCACTTTACTACTCCAATACACCATTCTGCCCCAAATTTACACGTATCCCCTTCATAACCGCCTCGATATTTGCGGCCAGAATTACGGCCAGGCCTGTCCTAGACGTACATCCAGCGCCCTGCCGATTTTCCTCGATATCAGTAAGACCCATAGAGCTTCCCTTGTCTGCGATTCCGGGCCCTAGAGGATAGCCCTCGGCCGCGCTGGGATCCGTGTGCAGCTGCAACCGCGGGCACACGTTGCGTCAGTTGGCAGGCAAATTGCGAGGGTTGCCCAATTAGTCCGTGTGCCGTTGCTGGTGCTCCTGGCCGCTGCACCTGCGCCGCCTACCGTGACCGGTAAGGACTCGGCAACCACGGAGTTTCGTGCACCGTTCGTGCACGTCATGCACCACGCCTGTAGAGAGTTCTGGTCGTAGGTGACCAGGTAACCCGGGTGGTGCCTGGTTGCACTTGGTGCAAAAGCCGAGCGGTACACGCTGGTGGGGCGGGTGGAGTAGGAGGCTGCTCTCCCGGCCGAC
This sequence comes from Ampulex compressa, assembly GCA_038496175.1. Classification (NCBI taxonomy): domain Eukaryota; kingdom Metazoa; phylum Arthropoda; class Insecta; order Hymenoptera; family Ampulicidae; genus Ampulex; species Ampulex compressa. The sequence goes on from JBCFXI010001049.1 coordinate 60,528, forward strand.
AGACGCGGACGAAGCCGTCGAATACCCGCGAATAACCCGCACTGGCAACCTCTAGCAGCCGTAAAGGGGGACCCCCCTTTGCCCCAACCGGGTGGTGGGACTACCTTCGACTACGCTGCGCCTGTGGATTATAGTTTTTCTGGGGGGAGGGTGGTGGAGCGCCTTGCTTTCGAAAGGATGGTGATTGTGGAGCGTGGTCAGAGTAGAGTTAGGCGTATATAAAGCCCGCCGGCCCGGCCCAAGTCAGTCATTCACCGGACTACCAGCCCACCATACACACACCAAACATGAAGGCCTTTGTGAGTATTTACGGGGTTGGTGATTCGTGGGGTGTTCTCTGGGTATCGGTCCTATTCGCTCCTTCGATATACGCCACCAGGCACTCGCGTTCTGCCTCCTCGCCGAGGTTTCGAGCGGGGAATTTTTCAGACTCTCGCGATTCGAATTGGCACGGTTTTATGACAATGTCCTGCTCGAAAATCTGTTTCCGAGGGGATATCGTCCCTTTTTCGCGACCGTTTCCTTACTTCGGGTTGCTCGATGGCTCATCAGGCTCGGAGTACCGCGAGATCGATAACACTCGGACTTCCAGTTTGCTCCGCGCTTTCGTGGCTCTTACGAACCTTTCGCTCCTCGCTCGAGCTAATTAAAGTCGAAGCAGATTACAACGCGATCTAGCGCGGAGGGAACCTTAGAATTAGTGGCGATCGAAAGAAAACACGGCGCGGTATTGCGCTGGACATACTCGCCAGCTCGATTATACGGGCTGCTCCGGCGCCAGTTTCGTTTTTGCCCCGTTTCCGCCCTTGCTTGACCCCGCGTCCGGCTATTCAATGTCACGGCTCGAGTGCTCCACGGGTTTTTGCACGGCGAACGGAAGAAGTTTGTTTCTCCTTGCGTCTGCCATTCATAAAGCGAGAATCCGCGGTACGATGACCGTCTCCGAGAACCGGTTGCCAGTAGCATCATCGTCATTGAGTGACTAACGCAACCGGTTCTATTCCTGGCGCATCATACTCATTCACGAATCTTCTTTGACACGGGGCATCGCACGCATGCGCGCTCGTCCTCGGTTTCCCCGTTTAACTTTCGCGCTCGTTACTGCAACCTCGTCTACGACCATTTCCGTTTCCTCCGCACGTCTGCTCTCTTCTTTCGGAATACTTTTGAATCATTTCTACGGGCGTCTTACGAAGCTCCAAACGTGACTGTCGCTTCTGTCCAATACGTGCGCTGTTTTCTTTTTTGCACGATCTTACTATTTTCCCTTCGCACAACCTGATCGTATTTTCCTCATCAAAATTCACAGGATCATTCGTCGAGAGTTCGCATTGTTTTTTTTTGTCTTTCCTTTGAAATTCATCGACGTCTCGATCAAGTTCGACGCGGTTTTTCGCTGACATTCATTGCCATTTTCTTTTCGGCCTGAAATTCATCATCGGTTCCTGCGAGAAGGAAATTCCGCTAGACCAAGGTGTTTTGCAGCCGCGATCGTTCCCGTAACCGGCGGTCGATCGATGCGATACGTACTCCGATCGCGCAATGACTTTCGAAATCGGTCGTTTTCCGATCACCGGGTCGCGGGAACGCTCGGTCAGCTACGTCACACGTGCAGCGGCTCATTCCGCGTAAACGGGATGTGAAAGTTTCGAGAAGTCGTTAGATATGCATAATTCCATGCCGCCATTTAAGTGGAACGTGTATCGGCCTGGGCGTGACGCTCGTAAAAGGTACCTCTTTCCGCGCACGCAACCTCCAGAGGATGTCCGCGGCTAAATTCTACCAGTCCATCGACTTTCCTTCCTCGGTATCCTCTCGATCTTCCCTCGCGAGGCTCGAGGATGACACAACAAAACAATACAAAACAAAAAAAAAAGCAAAAAAGAAACAAAGCAAAACCGGAACGAGATGCTCTCGCCGAAGGAAGAGTCCAGCTCCCTTTCGCTGCTCTTACCCGTGATTTCACGCTAGACGTTGCCCCCTCGTGAAAACGGCGTGAAAGTCGCGCGCGTTACCCAGGTGCCCCCAGTTACGTCCTCGCGCATCGATCAATTATGAATATCGTGCGATCCGGCATCGCGATTACGCTAACCCGTGTCCGCGTCGAATTGCATAAATCTCCCCCAATACGGCCAGCAGCTTTTCCCCTAATACGTCCAATGGACTCGGTGTTTCCCGAAAAACGCGATCCTCCGCGTCGTGGTTCAAGTTGCGAAACGTAACGGAACGCGGTTACGGTTACCTCGCTCTTCTGTGGGCTTCTAATAAATATCTCCCTCCTCGGTGCAGGCGCCCGTGTGCGCGCTGGTTACGATCTCTCGACGCAACCAATCCCCCCCTCTCCTCCTTCCCTTCTGCGCGGAAGGAGGCATACGGGAATCGCCACAGGTGGGAGGAAAGCGGGCACTTTTCTCTTAGCGTTTTGGAATCTGCTCCGGGAATCGAAAGTGAAAGCAACGGTTATGTCGGTCCGGTAGCCGGCCGTAATCGTTGCGCCCAGATCCGCGATATAGACGGACACTTCCGTAAAGCGACGCCAGCTATCGTTAGGCACGGTTTCTCTCTCGAGTTAGGTGGGGGGGAGGGGGGAAGGGGGGGGGAGGAGGCGAAGGAGGAAGGGAGATTTCACCGGGGATCGATCGACGGATAATTCGAGCCGGCTAATAAATCGATCCCCTCCCTCCGCAGATTGTGTTCGCCTGTCTAGCGGTGGCGACGGCCCGTGCCGGAATTGCGCACGGCGTCGGTGGCTACGGAGGCTACGGAGGTCACGGAGGCTACGGAGGCGTCGGCCTGGTCCGCGGTGGAGGTGCTGGATTCACCGGAGGACTCGCGGCCGGTGCTGGAACCGCGGCCTCCCTGCAGGGTGGTGCGTCCAGCCTGGGATCCGGTGGTCTGGGTGCCAGCTACGCTGCTGGAGCTGCGGCGGCCGCTAGCGCTGCTGGAGTACAGCAGATCGTCTCTGGTGGTGCGTAAGGATGATGCAAAGAAACCTGAGGATGGCCGTACTCGAATATTTCGGGGGCTTATTTCGTATCTTCGGTTGACATGCAGGAGTGGTTGGAGGTAGGTCCGACATTGGACCCGCTGAGGGACCCAAGGCCAACGTTGGACCCCAGACCGGACCGTCTGACCTCGTAGGACCCCAGGAAGGTGCCAAGTCCGTTGGTGGACCTCGTACCGGACCGTCCAGCCTTGTAGGACCTGCTGCTGGCCCATCCACCCTCGTTGGACCTTCTCAGGGAACCGCTACCCTCGTTGGACCATCCCAGGCTACCGCTAACCTCGTAGGACCCAGCTACGGTGGTGTTGCCTTCTACGCTGGAGCCGGTGGAATCAACGGTGATGATGGAAGCTCTGGTGCCGCTGCTAATGCTGCTCCCGGTGGAGGAGGTAAGCATTCCTCGCGTGGATGCGTTACAGCCTCGTATAATCGAGGAGATCCGAGGTAAAGACAAATGGTTCGTGTGTTTCTAGCTGGTCTTGGATTGGCCGCTGGAGCTGCAGGACTCGGCTTGGGTGGCGGATTCGGCGGTAATTTGGGCACTGGAGCTATTGCTGTTATCGGAGGTGGCGGCCCCGGTATTGGCGGCGGCATCGGTGGACACGATGCTGGAGTTGCTGTGATCAACGGACCATCCGGCGCCATCCATGCCGGACTCGGCTCCCACGGAGCTATCATCCCCGCGCCAATTGGCAAGTGGTAGACGTTCTAAGACCCCAGCGATCTCGGCTCGGCGACGGCGGCAAACCCACCACAGTCATTTACCGGTCTTGTACGATCCTCAAACGCGCTCAACGTCTTCTTCCCAAAGCTTCGTCCAACCTTGGAACATGGCTGGAGCACCGGCGTTAGTGGTGTAATCGATATATGCCCAGCGCGCACCTCCTGGAACGTCGATCGGCATGTATCGAAGCACGGTGAAGCGCGATTCGAGGGGGACTAGACGGGAGCAGGTATGTCCGATTCGGTAGGACATCGTTCGCACGCCGGCCGGGCGAGCCGTGGCTCGGTCACTCGTGATCCGCGGTTTCATTCTACTCTCTTTTTGCTACGGCCCGAATGTCGTCTGCCGGGTATCGGGCAAAATTTAGTCAATTTCCTTTCATCACCGACCGACGGAGGAAACCGGCCGAAGCCGCGATTTGCCAGTCTCGGCCGTCCGGCGACGAAGGAACATCGAGTAGCGATCGAGTCGTTTCCATCCGTCGGCAGCTGTGGCCTAGTCGTTCCTCGAAAGTAAACGATATCTGAAACGCGCAAACGAGTGAACGTCACCGTGCCCCGGAACCGGTCGGCTCCGCCATGGACCCAGCCAGTGGACAAGCTTTGGCGCTTCGCGGTCGGACCAACTGGGTCTGTTCTGTTTTCTGAACACCCACCGTTGCTCCGGCTGGACTTCTCTTCTCTTACGTCCTCCACCATCCGTAAGGCCGCCGCTCTTCACGCACATATTACTACTCTCTTCTTCCGATGGGACGCCGCCAGACGGCGGTGGTCCCACAAGTTGTTATACTCACTGCCGCACCCAAGCATACATATTATTATTACATACTCGTCCATGCGCACCTATGTCTTCTCCTTATATATATTTATATGTATACATACTATTACTACTACTTCGCGTATATATATACATATATATATGAACACATTGCCACACGCGCGCACACACACTATTGCTATATGTGTACTAGTATATATACACACATTACACATATATTATATAATCGTGTTATATGTTAGTGAAAAGGAGAGACCGGTAGATTATGGTAGGTCAGCCCTTCCCGTGAGTGAATGAATGTACATAGATGGCGCGCCGCCGCCGGCCCCCGACCCCGCCCGCCCTCGTCATACCCTTTCTTTGCGATCACGACTAGCACCCCGCCACCACCATAGATAGATACCACGTATTTATAGCGTTTATACATTTATACAATACTTTATATAAAATAAAGCATCAGTATTTAAAACTCACTTTCCTTTGTAACCCGTTCTTCACCCTCGTGTCTCCTCCTGTTGCCCGAATTACACCGATCTGCGATCGTGACACTGGAGGATGATGGTCCTTTGGAATTTTTGAGCGGTATATCCACTGCGGTGAAGAGCAACTGGGATTACTCGTTTGCCTTTGTCCAGGCCTTTCGTCCTTTTGTAAGCTTATGAGTATTATAGAAGAACTATGAGAAAAGAGTACAAACGTGGACTGAAGAATTGGATGTGTATCTAATTTTATACAAGGCACTTAAAAAGATTAGATTTTTTACTCGCTGTTTTGGGTATAGCTTGTTACTGTGAAACGAAATGAAGTAATTACTGATAATAAGTGTCAGGTTGAAGATCGTAGTATATCTCCTGAGCAACATTTGAAAATCGTTACATTGCGCTTGCTATTAATGCGAATACCTCGCGATCGTTGAAACGAACACGTTTAGCTCCAAAATGAGTTTGGACGAACGAGAAATTGATATTCTAAATCCTTCGGGATCAATGCCTGTGTGTCAAGTGATAGCAACATTCAAAAGTTTATCCTTTCTTCTCGAAAACAGGTATTAACGTCAAATTTCCACGTTTCACAATATCACTGTCATCTGACCATGAAAAATAATTACGCGCGTTGTCCGCGATTTCGTTCGCGCGTGAAACGACGAAATTTGCGTTTCCAATTATCTTCTTCTATCAAAGAACAATGCGAACGGATCGAAAATGTACAGTGGATCGATGTTTACGTGATTTCTGTTAAAATTACGCTCAGCCAGCGATGAATGATATTTGTCCGTGTCCTTCCAGTCTAGAGGGTGATACAGCAGCACCTGTGCCCGAAGCCTTTGATTTATTTCGCGGTATGCGAAACAGTGAACCGCCGCGATGCGACGTCCTTCACGAAGAAGGGAGAAAGGAGGATTGCCGTGTAACGAGTGATGAAGATCGCTGCCGCATTAATCGACGTCGGCCAGTTCTTGCTTGCTGAGGAATAGGGTGAGATCATTAATAATTCATAAGGGATTATTTGATCGAGATTAAGCAGCCCCAGTGGTGGCCCGCTCGTTCATTCGTGGATTGTACGCTCGTCCAGGGTCGAGGCACCGCGTCCTGTTACGTCCCGGTTAATAGGAAAGATCCGAAGTTTTCGAAAGTTCGCTTTACGCCCGATTACCGCCGAGATTTTATCGTGCCTAGGGACATTTTTGAGGGCGAATATATTGGCGAGGGTATTTTCGTTTCCGCTGTAAAGCTTTTATTGTCGCTGGTTGCGCAAGGTTATCTGAAAGTTGTTTTTCAATGGCGCCACAAATCGTGAAGTAATATCTGTTTTGTGCAAATATTCCCATACTTCTATGGGTCCGTGCGATTTATTGCCAAACGAATAGAGAAATTGGGACTAGATGAGGAAAGTATAACGGAAGATGTTAAGTGAATAGCGTTTAAGTTCGATAGCTTGAATCTTAAAATTCGAATATCACTGTAATGTTAAATAATATTTTTTGATATACTGTGTATGGTTACTGGACAATATTTATCTCTATGTTTGATGAAATTTTGCTAACCACTAACGCCAGTCGGACGACTAATTGGTACTTTTTTCTAGCTCTAGAAACTTCATCGATTATGCATGTCGAACTATAAGTCTAGCAAACGTGATTCAATATCAGACTTACTGTATAAGCTTCAACCTGCTGCATAATCTCTGCAATTTATGAACCAGGCACGTCCCGGCGCTGGATTAAAATTGTAAGTACGCCGATTCTTCTTCCAACATTAATCCGCTGTAAGGGGAAGAGAATAAGGTATTTTTCTCATTTTATAGGAATAAAGCCTTGAGACAAAGATTTCGCCAATTAGTTGATATTCCGTGTGCGCATCTAAGATTGCATAAAAGCCAAAAAGAAATTGCCAAAGAAATATAGTAAAAATACTCCCAAAACAAATTTTTTTTCTTGTGTTCATAGTAATTTTATGACAAAAATGTGGACTATTTTATTTAATAGTGCACATATTAGGGAATTTAATTTTAAACATCAACTCTTAGATCAGGATTATTGAATACCTTTATACTACTTTTATACTTTTACACTTTAAAAATCTTATTGTGATTACTAACGTGCACATTTTTTAGAATATTTGAATTTTAGAATATTTACTTATATTATTACGCTTATTATTGTATAATTTTTGCAGATTTGTTGGAGCTGTGGTTCATGCTTAAAAAAATGATGAACCGTTACTTCACAGTGTACCGTACGTAAAAGACTGCTTTCTTACAATCAATACAACCTATTTATTCAATGGTTACTACATGTAATTACAAACACTTTTATACATGTAAAATAAGTCACTGCCCTTCATTTGAATACACGTTATTTTTGATATTTATGAATTTTTCTCTGATCGTTTTGTGTCACGTTCTACTTTCTAAAACGTTCAACGAAGGGTTATCTGGTTATCGCAAAGGCTGCATTTTGTTCAAAAATGCAGCTGATCAATTACCTTAAAGAGGCTGTGCACAAACCTTCGAAAACCAATTATATTTCATGAAGTACATGGAACGTTGTACATTAAATGTATGTGAATATAGCATCGATGTGAGTTTCTATAACAGCTGTAATCCTTAAAATATCTAAAACCTTCGTTACCAACAATTTAACTTACCCGTATTTTCTTACCAAAAAGAAAAACGTAAATGATGTAGATAACTAAACTATTTATGCACGGCTTGCACAATGATTTCTCTCGATTACTTCATGTTATCTTTACAAATAATTGGCAAACTTCTGCATAAGGTAAATAGAAGAATTAATACTCATCGTGACTCAACAACAAATTTCGTTTCATACTGTGTCCCCTTTTTTATTGTCACCCAATTAATCGCCATCGCTTAAGGAAAATTTGAGATGCATTAACCAGTTAAACGCGTTTGATGTGTATAAACGATGAACCAAATCCCTATTGCAGTACGGTTGAAGCGTATACTCATCGTGCAAAGTAAAAAATTACCATTGGCTATAAAAACTCGAAATTTCAATAAAATTTAATAAGGATAGTATTTAGTGGTATGTTTCCTTTATATTACCAATACAACTGCTACGTATTTTATATGAAGGGGGCTGGTGGAAAATTCGCGGCCCGAAACCAATTATATATGTAAGCCGCGACTTGGTTGGAAAGCATTTATTTGTGGAGAGATTGCGTAAACAATCAGCGGGGTCAATATTGGCCCTTTGCTCTGCAAAAAAATGGAATTCGTAAGGAGTCAAGAGTATATGACCTGCGAAGTGCCACGCTGTGTAGTACCGTGTTTCAAAAAATATCACACCGAAGTCAATTGACATTCTTAAAATTATTTTCTCTCTTCAATTTTTTGCTCATGTATTTTATTATTTTTTGATCGATTTTTGAAGTTTTAAGTTTGCAGTAACAATTATCTTTTCAGAAATAAACCGTTAATTTTTTATCAAATAAAAATGTAATCGTTCTTTATTCCTCGTAAAAGTTCCATAAGAACGCTTGCCCTGCGTTCGACCTGTATACTCGTCATTGCTTCATCTTAATTTCTCACTTTGTGAGGGACTTTTACAACTATATTCCGCACCTAACTAGTTAAATAGTCCAACAATATCTTCAACTTCAAATGAACCGCTTGTTGCTACGGGTACGCGCGATGCAGTGTCGAGATCTAGTTTGCTAATGACAGATCTATCATGGGTCGTCACCTCGTTAGAAAGTTCCACGTAGGTATTGAATTTGGACGTTTAGCGGGTAATGAAACCACGAAGAGAGACTCGAGATTGAGCAAAATTACGCTTGTTCGGAACATTTCCACAGCATCTACATCAAAATTCATTCCATCTACTTTCACACCGACATTAATCACTGGAACCCGAAAAAGAACCGTTATTGTCTATTTCATTCATTTTCACATAAAATATCCTACATAACAGTATAATACTACAAAAAGTTATTACAGTTTCTTTTATTTTTGTGATATTTCCACTATGAAAAATCTCGACTAAACTCCAACTCCAAAAGACCAGATGGAGAGTTGACTAAATGTGTGCGAAAAGCTGATCGATACTAGCCATACCTTGTGTTTAAAACAAAAAAAAGTTTCACGTCCAAAAAGATTGAAAGTTGTAACTTATTGTTTATAATTGATATGTTTATAATATTACACTGAATTACCTTATATCGAAGTATTTAATTGACCTCGCAATAACCACAATTCCTCTAAAAAGTTCCAGAGATTTCGATATAAGCGTGCTTCGAAAGAATATCGAGAGAGCGGATTAAACGCTCAAATGCCACGCAATTAAGCGAAATTAGTAGAAAAGTAACATTAAACCCAGCAGGCGGGTTGCTTGCTTAAGCATAAACACGTAGCCGTGCTAATTGGGCTAACGATAATTGCAAGAGGCACGCGCGAGCTCTTTTCCGGTTTGTCGCAAGTTTGGGAAAAATATCAGCGGCCCTTTGTGTAGTGATATCGATGCTGATATAAAGTTACAAAGCTAACAGAAATTCTTCAATTACAGGCAACGCATGTAATCAATAATATATTGATCATGCGGAATTTTGCGTTTGGCACAGCCGAGGATAAACGTGCTTGCAGGTTAACTCTTGCGGAAGAATATTTTTGTAACTAAATTAATTCTCGGTAATTGCAAATTCTGCGAAACGACTTTAGTTGGTCCTTCAGGCATTACTGGTTTAAACAAAAAATTGCCGTAAATTAAATAGTTAATGAAGGACGTAGGAATTTTACGAACAGTTTATGAATATTTTTTTTCAAGGTAATTTGATGTTCTTTGAAAATGATGAAAATAGCTTTCTAGAAATCCTTCAAAGGTTACTCCTGATACCGCTATGTATCTAGACTACAAATTGTACCGCAGCGTTTGCTCACTGCCCTTTAAACGGGTAAAATAAACACTGCCTGTTTTTGTAAATAAAATGACTTTGCTATCGGACCGAAAGAGAATTCATTGCTTTTGACTGTTTTTCATCAGTCATTTGATAAGTGAAAGGTGAAAAAGGGGTAACCATGTTGCTTAGAATGAATGCGAGAATTATACAAAGCAAATGAATACCGTTTAATGCGTATTTAAAAGAAAAACGTCTCTGCTGCATAAATGTTAATTAAGTTGACAGTAATCAAGTGATATGAAATCGACTGGAGTATAAGGTTGTCAACAAAGACTAGTACAATGTAGAAACGACACCTTTTTTTATGAACATTCAATACTTGCAAATAAGTCTTGATATAATTCCAGTATGTGCTCTAATTAAGACCAAATTGAACGTAGCTGATTTTTCATCAATATAGGGATTTTTCAGATAAAGTTTAATGTGAATGTAGACGTTCCTTTGACTGTATGCCCACGATCGGTGAGCTGGCAAGTGTACTTTTGATTATGACCCTCCAAAGATCAAAGGGAGATTTTAACAAAGAACAAAGAGGTTCCTTATATATTACAGTTCAAACAAAAGAATATCCATACCTCACTATATGAATGTTTGAAAAATGTTCAGCTCCTAAGATGGTTATGACGTAATAAATGAGGCTCAATGTTCAATGGAAATAGGAACAAATTACATTTCTAAAGTAGTGTTTTCGGTACGCTTCAAATTGGCAAAGAAAGTGATATTTAAATTAAATTGTGCATAACCAATTTCTGTCGTAGCAAAGTACGTTTCCCTGAAGCGCATAGACATTACAAAATATCTAACAATCTTGCAAACAAAATTGCGATAAAATTGCGTAAATAGCATGAAGCTTGTTTATAATTGCAAAAAAAAGCTATATTTCCTCGGGAACGAATATTTCAAGACGAATTTGGCACAAATTCTTTAACTGGCAGTAAAATAGCCTTAAATCATTCGTAGTTACATGAATTGTACAAGAATCAGAGAACCGAGCTTTTTTGGTACTACAGCCGACCGCAAATAAAATAAAAGTCTTTTGGTACCTGCTAAGCTCGGAAATCGAATGGAATTTCCTCGTGGATGCGAGAACTGACCGGCGATGTGGCGGAAAACGAAAAATGTAGAAGCATTAGATGGCTACCTCCTTTTTTTTTCTTTTTTTTGCAGGACATGCTCGATCGATGCTCGACAGCGAGGGCCTGATTCACGAAAACGGAAGCATTTTGTCCGTCCAAAGCAAGGAACTTTACCTCCAGCCCTGAATTTTTCAAGCTTTTTTATTAACAACGAAAAAGTAAAACATTAAAAAAAAGAGAGACAGATATTATTTGACATTTTTAGGCAATCTGCAACCAATGACCACTTTTATCTGCTGTATTTTTTCCACGATAGAAAATTAATACAAAAAATGGCATTGAAGAAAAATTGGATCGTCGGGTGGGTAGATGGACCTTTAAGGATCTCGCACACCGAAACGACGAATAGGGACAATTTGTACGATGCTTGATAAATAAAAATAATTCCTTGTTGTTGCTCGCTAATACTTGTTCAATACTCAAAACGGCTTCTGTAATATGAAGTTCTCGTAATTATGCTTTAGAGGAACTAAAAATTATCGTCTTTTTTATGTTAATTTCTATAATAATAAATAAACAATTATTTCCCAATTCACTCATGTATTTAAGTAACTTTTACCGTTTGAAATAAATTACTTTTTCTTTAAGTTATGCAGAAAATACCCATTGAATGATAAATATAGAATACGACAATACCTGCAGTTTCTTTAATTAACAATCCATCACATGACTTTCCATTATGTCGCCATTTCGGAATGCCCCAACTTACCCTGCGAACAGAAAGGGTCCAATAAGTAGCACGAAAGAGGTCATTTCACAGATCACAACTGCCAATTACTGTTGGCGCGTATTCCTAAAGAGATTAACCCTTGACATACAAAGAAAACGGAATTTGATGCGTCCGAAATATACTATTTAATTTGGATTAACGGAACAGGTATGTGCAAGCAAAGAAAGAAAACGTTTTATTTTGAAATTTTGATCGTTGTATAACATTTGATCTAGTTGATATATACAGCTAATAGAGAACGATTATTTCTAATTTTTACCAAACTCGAATATTGTTTTGTATAATACTCGATGTGCGACAGCATTGCTATAACGAATACTGCTTTCAATGTGCTTCTTTCTGATTTACCGATTTGTGAATGCAACTTTGTTATTGGTACTGTTGTGAAGGTAGGAGGATGGACCATCTTGAACATTGCAAGCAAACTAGAATCGACGCACGAGTGAAGCAACTGAGTTATCTGATAATATACTACACGGTGTCCACCTAAAACAGCTTTTGACGAGTCGTCAAAGTCTACAATGGCACACGAAATAAATTACGAACCTGACTCAACATTGTATGTCAAAGGGTTAAAACAGTCAAATTCAAAATAAATTATCTCAACTCTGCAACGCCTTAACCCTTTAAATCATATAAATACCTATACTTAGTCCTTGCATACTTTTTACCCGGCAAGAAAAACGACCAATTTTACCTCAATCCGGGAGAATTTCAAGGAGAAAATCGTTTAACCGGGTATTCACATCGTATACAATCCCTTTATAGCTCCCTCTCCTATGAGCCATTAAGGTGGTATTTCGATTTATTGGATTCGCTAAGGTCAGCATTTCGAAGTCATCGGAGAACAATGGCGTATGTGTTTTTTTATTGGCGGCGGTCCGTCGGGGAATATTTTCGTGCGCAGAAGAAAGAAGCCGGGAGAATGAAGATTCTGATCTGAACTATCGTCGTGAATTCTGCGAGAGCAGATCGATGACGTGTTATTTGTAGGCCTTGGGAACTTATAACGTTGTACCGTGAATTTTGAATATGGCTCGTTGTATACTAGTATAGAGATATATCCGCTGATGTCATCCAGTGGTAAAAATTTTAATTATAACTAGGCAAAAATAATATTTTTTAATAATGCCCAAGGCTTAGTTAATTAAGAGAATATATTAATAAATATACCGAAATGAACCATTGTAAGAATTATTCCATTTCCAATTTACCCGATGCTGGACGTTGTTAAGTAAAAAAATCCTTTGAAATACACGCACGCACGCACGCACGCACGCAACATGAAAGATAAGTGAATGAAAACTAATCTATAATTTCTTTTTTCTCTTTAAAATTACAAGAAGTAACAGAAGAAGTAATACGTAAATAGATTGAAAGTATAAATAAAAACGTAATTTTGTAATTGAGGGAGTAACAAAGTAAGGTTATATTCTGGTTTAATTATCCTTACGCCTTAATTTGTTTTATATAACTTTCTACGTGAATTATTAAATAACCTCTACAAAAAATCAGTTTACCTAAAAAGAGTGTCTGGTAAATAATAAACACGATTCAAATATATGTCATTTGCTCTTATCGTCTAGCAGTTTTCTAGAAGCCTGCTTATTCATTTTTCCGCATCGACCGTTAATATTTGTTATCTTAAAAATTACCATCAAAAACGGCCATTATCCATTACGATCCATTAAAAATATGCATATCAACGCATCTAGAGATTGATAAACAAAATTCGAACACATGTCTCTCGCGTTGAAATCGAAATTTTATCCATTACTTTGGCATAATATTTACTTGCATTTGTATTTAAAGCTGTTACAGGTTTTTCAAATAAAATTCATTTTTTTGCAAATCAAGTCACTTTTATAAATATTATGTTTAAAGAACATCGAATAATGTTAATGACATAGTAAGAAATAAAAAATATTAATATAATTCATACAATTACATAATTACATATGTATACCAAATTTTTTTATTTCTTGCTATGTAATTATCATTATTTGTTTTTTAAATATAATATATATGTAAAAGTGCTTGATTTGCAAAAGAGTAAATTTCAATTTGAATTAATTAAATTTAATTTGAAAAACCCGTACTTGCATTATCCAAAATCGACCAAAGTTCCTCCAGATTATCGTCCTCCAATTGTTGAAGTACTTTTCAATGAAAATCACAGAGCCTTTGATTTCTTACCACGTAATTAACATTATTTGATGTCTCTTAAATGTAATATATATGTTAAAATACTTGATTTGCAAGAGGGTGAATTTAATTTGCAAAACCTGCAGCATTGCTTTGTGGTTAAATGCGTTTCTAAGAGGTGCATTTTCCACGAGAGAGGCGGAGGCGCGCAAATCGTCCTGCGCTAAGCATGCTCTTTCGTAACTGCCGCAAACGGACGTTCGGTGAAGACGTTGGCCTATCGGATGCACAAGCCACGCTAAGGCGTGGTCCTTTCACTCTCGAGGGTGTGAGATTACTACACGAGTTCCCAGAAGAATTTCTTTACGAGGCGTTGTGAACTAGCTTGGGTTTTGCGGCCAAGGTCGTATCGTCGTTGCACCGAGTTGCTCAGACAATTCTGGCGGCTGACTGCGATGGATAGAAGCTTGGACTTCCAAGGAAGCGAGAGGAACGAATTTCTTCTAAGGGTATACCCGTGCTTAAAGGTCGATCAGTTCTTGTTGTCATAAAATATTATATATGCCAGAATAGCATAAATGTGAGAAGCGTGAGTCGGAAATGATTACGCGTGATAAGAAATTAAACGTGTCACGTATGAGTCCTTCGTTGCAATGAAAATATAAATAAATCAATGAATAAAATCTGCGTTTTATGGTAATAACGCGATATCATACGTTGTGGAATATTGCAATGGACACCTGTTTGATATTCTTTAACGATATTTGCCGGCAGACAGAGACTGATTTAAATTCGTTGCAAATCTTGATAAACGATATCTGCGTTTTATTTCCTTCGACGCTTATAATTCTCTGTACGATCATGCTCAACGTTTGGATAAAACTTGACTTTTTCATGCGATATCGATCACATGGATTCTGAAAAGTGAGATGTACGATATGTAATCGTGATTATTGAAACTTGTACTTAGTAATGAGTTTATTATTGCTACAGTATTTTCAATGTACATATTCCTTCATTCTGTGATAGATATCCTGTTATTTACTGCGTAATATTATATTTCATTGTATCTGCGTATTTTCAAAAATAAGTATTTGAGCGATCGAATATTCTGAATTCTTGTTAAATATCAAAATGTAAACTCTGATAGACGATTTTGTATGCTAAGAATTTGTAAGAGTTGCAATGACAGTCTTATGCAAACTCTATAATAATGCAGACGCAGCCAAAAAAGTAACTTTTATATTATATTAATAACTGCCAAATGTTTTAACTTATTCATCTTTTTTATTATTTTACTTATGTTACTTCACGTATATCTTCCGCATTTATTACTATTTTCCTGATGCAAAATTGTTGATAACAATACTTATAATACAAAATATTGCATTCAAATATTGTAATACATACTAGCTCTTCATAACCTCTATTTTATCAAAGTTTTATACGATAATCATTATAATATGTACAACATCGGTAGCATTAAAAGCAAGAATCAATTCAATGTTGCAATTAATCTGTTTCACAGAATACGTTATACCAGTGTACGTTAATATGTTAATTATATACAACAAATCATGTTTGAAGATTCGAAACTAACTCTTAGTTCCTCCAAAATATTCTTCGCGATCTATAAAGATCCGCGCATCGATCGAACGAAAAGGCATTGTCGGGTAGTTCGTGAAACACCCTTAAGAATAACCGATAAAAGTGAACACCATTAATAATAACATGAATTTGCTTAAAGCCGTTTCTGTAATCGTGGGAATTGAGAAAATTTGCTCGACTAAAATTACCGCTTGGTGTCGCGGCAACAAACGTTTCGAGAATTTACATAATGCCGATAAAACACTGCGGTACATCCACGGTGTACGAATTGGTCCTTGTCAAAGCGCAGGTCCTTCATATATCATTTGGATTAAACGAGCGCGTTGAGTCATGCATAATTCAACGCTTTAGTTACTCACCTATAGTTCTTTCCCTCGAAATTGGACGACCAGGTCACCGTACGACGTGGATTGACGAGAGTCATAGTTATCTCTTCATAACCCACGACGAATGCTGGATAATATTCCATTGACACGCTCTCTTCCAAGTTACTTGCTGTTTCCTTCTCAAATCAGCAAATCGTTAGTTCAAAGATCATTCTACGATTATCTCCTTTTACTTACATGCAGTTTTCTTCATTGCTGCAGTCCATTATAATATAATAATATATAATATTAATATTAATATTATTATATAATATATAATTATAATATAATTATTATAGATTTTATTTATTAATATTATTATATAATATATATTATTATAATATTAATCATATTATGATTGCAGGTTTTTTAACACTAAACCTACCAAAGTGGTGAAAATAACCAGTCAGTCGTTTCTTAGAAAAATCACTGTACTTTGTAAGGAGGTATTTTTTGAGATGTTCTGCGATTCTGTTGCGGAGTGTGAATCATTCTATCGACCTATTAATAGTTCTTTTTTAGAGCTTTTTTCTTTAAGGATATACGCGATGTGCATAAATATGTCTTGAAAGTGGCTGATAGGCTTGCTGTTAAGACTAACTCTTTGTAGCTCGATTTTTTCTGAATTTCTGGCACATAAAATGCAGTAATGACTTATTGACAATAATCATTCAAATCTTTAGTACCGCTGGGATGCTGTAACGTGCTTAATTAATATGTAATAAAAAATTATGTTTGGATATGCTGTTTAAATACTGTGAAATATGTAGTTATCAAATATCGTATTTGCATTTCGAGGAATCTATAATATACGTATTAATTTGCAACATATTATTGTAAAATGGAATATAGGAAGATGCCGTTTATTATTGCGGTTGCAATCAAATAACGACACTTTTCAATATGGATTATTTCAATGTTCAAATAAAATATTTTAGTAATTTTTTCTCATGCATATCTCAGCAATCGATTTAGATATGCTTTTAGATGCATTTTACATAATTGATCCTACATCTGTTAGTTATAATATTAACTAAGTACGGTTTTAATAGATATTTCGAATGATTTATTAAACGCTAGCGTTTAATTGAAAATATTGGAGGAAGCTTTTTCTCATTTTATAAATGCCGATAAATTCTAAACCATTGCAAGGACTCTTCTTCATTCCGGGTAATTGTTATTTATGAATATTGCACTGAAAACATAAACGCATAGTATACATTTCTCCGTTTATATCAGCTTGTTTATCATTGTTAATTTATGATTTAATGTATTTTGCAAATTAAAAGTTCCGTATGGATTACGCAATAAAATTATTGCTGATTTATGCCGTGCCTGACAGATGCTTCGTAAAATCTGCGTAGCGGCGAATTAATTGCGTTAATTAATTTCGATTCGTGTTGGGAACAAAACAATGGTATTTACCGTTAACAAATCTAACATGATGTGACATAAATAATTAGTAGGAAACGCAAATATTTTAATTTAGTTTTACCAATACAAACAGCTGTAAATACTGTACGCTCTGCATCATATTTTTTCGGTATAAATTAATCTTCTGCACTCGCTTAACTTAAACTGCCAATCAGGAAATGTGCGAAGGAAATACTCAGCAGAGATTTTATAATAAGCTCATAAATAATTGTGCAGAACGGACGACAACATATTGCGAGGCGTGGGCAAACAGCAAATGATATATTTGGATTTTATCCGGGAGATTAATTATGAAATTATTGATATTATTTTACTTGCTGTTTTTTTCCAATTAACGAGATAACTGTGAAATTAAATTTATTATACTTATAGTAAATCTAAAAGTTATTTCTATCTAATACGTGTAGTAATTTTATAATGACACATATATATTTATCATTAAATAAATTTATAATTAATTAAATAATATTATATTAATAAATTTATATTATTTAATTAAAATTAAAATTTATAATTAAATAATAAGGCATAATCCATAATACAACAGTAGACACATTCATCGTTCACAAAAGAGTTACATGAAAAATACGATATAGATTTATAATATTTTTGGGTAAACAATTTTACCTTAATACTTGTGAAAAATTAGCACGGTATATTTTATTGTTTTGCATATAATTTAAAAGATTAGGTTAGTAGTATAGTGCATAATATTTATCCGTATTTATGTGTATACACATCTTTTTTTTTAAGTAACCCTTCTTCTTAAACAGCACTGCCATCAATATATATTAACACTGAAAACTATTTACCGTTAACTATAAGATAATTATAACCTAGTTAATCATAAATTTATCTTTCTACCCCTTATAATCAACTAGATAAAAATACAAAATATTATGCAAAGGATACAAATTAATATTAAAACTTTTAAACACATAATCCTATGCAAATTTTTTTACGCTTACTCCGCCCTTCTAAATTCCGAAAATTCATTCTTTAGAACAACAAACTAGTTGCTTATAATACAGAAATTTATACACACTTTTACAGCACTACTGCACTATATACTACAGAATACACAGCTTTACTCTCTTCAGCTTTGTTCCTTTTTTTTTTAAATAAATGTTACTTATAACATAATTGTAGCTTCATTTCCGAATTAAAACCTGTATAGATTTTTCCGCGACACCCTGTACGTATCCAATAATACATTTACTCCGTTGTATCTATAATGAATCGGTGGAGCTTTGGCAAATGACGTTTCGTTCAGGACACCTTCGGTTTAACGCGATCTCGTCGAGCAGGCGAGATTTACTCCCATAAGAAGTGCAGGGTATTGCATCCACTGAGCGGCCCAGACAATGACTGGAAATGTCAGTCTCACCATTAGCATTGATCACGCTCAATCTCGTGGCGGGCCAGCCGTTCTTCTTTGATCCTTCCACGTGGGTACGAATTTCAGGACGTGATTTCTCGTGCCTCGGATGAAGTCGACGGGGGGTGTATGCAACGCTTCACAGACCGTTTCGCGTGTACTATCGTGGAAGAACTAGAGCAGGAGGATCTCAACTAAAGGTCTCCAACGCTGCTTTGAGCTAACTTGCCCTCTCCCGCGCCCTCCTGCCAAAGACGCGTGACATAATGCGAGGAATTAATGGTAAGGGTAGAGTTCGTAATTGCGAACGAACGAATGTCTCGTTGGCTCCTCCGAATTTCGTTTGATGTTGCGCGTCACTGATATTCTTCCTTATTACACGTATTCCCTTCTAATTGCCGTTAGATCAAGCTGATATCGTTACTGCGTCACAGTACTCTCGTAAAATTCTCTCACAAATCTCTCTGGAATTCTCTCAAACCCTTCACAAATTGGAACGTAGCCAAATTATATCTCCAGCTTCAAGTCGTACTCGTTCAGCGGACATGATGGTTCTTAATGAGATTTATTTTCCTGGGGAAATTTTTAACAATCGCGATTCATAATTAATGGATTGTTAAAATAGAGCCGTCATTTTGCAGCGCGCTTTAGTAGGCTCGAACTCGAATCGATGCAGATTGATGTTACGTCAAATCTATGCGTATAATTAAATATATTTGAGGCCTTTAAAGTATATATTACATTTTGTTTTTCTATAAGTATAATTGATGTCCGTAACAGTATCTATTTGTGCATAATGTAATTTTTGTGCGTATTTCAATGCAAGACGAATATAATTTTGTTGTAAATAATACAAAGTTTTGTTGAAAAAAATTCAACATATCCTTCATTCGATGTGCATGCGTATAAATGCCCATCGCTTTGTTCAAATCGTGAATGGTCAATTTAATAGTTCGCTGTAATCGAATTGGATATGAAGGTTTCAACGTATAAACCTGTAAAGAATAAAAATTGATTAGTCGGAAAAACAAACGCGATATGCATACGTATGTATATGTATATATGTATATATATATATATATGTATGTGTAT
>JBCFXI010001050.1:0-80320 GCA_038496175.1 Ampulex compressa
GCGTATAGGGAATCATATATATAGTGTAATTGTAGCTTAGCAATACTAATAAACCATTCATCTATATCGACACAAGTCTCTGGCAAAAATTACTTGAACCTCACCATCCATAACAAAACTTTTAAATCAAGTGCAATCCCACAATATTTGCATGTTTTATATTATAAATTGTATAAAATGATGTTATTTGTTATAAATAAAATAAGGTAAACTAGCTTTAAATAATACAAAGGTGACGAATTGGTATAAAATCTATGTCATAAATTTAATTTCATAAATCGAATATGCCTTGAAGCCCATTTGGCAAGGTAAGTGCCACAGGATAAACTTTCATAACTATTATATAACTTTTGCCGACAAAGCTGTCTGCACATGTAATGTGTCTACTTACTTTGCCCGCACCTCGTCCCAATTTAATCTTTATGTAGGCAGCCAAAGTTTTCACGGTTGTTTGGTAACAAGGGTACCCAGTTCTTTGAGTTCATTCTCTTTAAACATCAAATATAAAATGATAATTTTACTCCCATATTTTTCTAGAATTTCTATTTCTGTAACTTAGCAAGTATAGTTTTATACGATTAGAGTCCAAATATTATGTGTATAAAACTATAATATAATGAAATGATTAAGTCAAATATCTTACTTGTAGCCGCAAATATGCCTTTTACAAAAAATCTCCATGTTTTATGCTTAACGATACGTCCCGAAAACTGCAATTTGAAACATAACATTTATCTACTTATTGCATTAAAACTCAATTATAATTATTTGATATCTATTATTATTAATAATTATTTTAATGTAACTTCCTTTATCTTCTTGCATGTTATTATATAAATATCGCGTATTATCGCGTTTGATGGTATATTTTTGAT
Organism: Ampulex compressa; assembly: GCA_038496175.1. Lineage (NCBI taxonomy): Eukaryota > Metazoa > Arthropoda > Insecta > Hymenoptera > Ampulicidae > Ampulex > Ampulex compressa. The sequence goes on from JBCFXI010001050.1 coordinate 876, forward strand.
TCAAGATTGCAATTCTCTTTATCTAAATTTCGAAGTATCAACCTTCGCTTTATTTCGGGTTGCAGATTCAGAACAATCAAAATAACCGATACATGGACAGGGAAAACCAGCATTACGCATAACGAATACCGGTTCTCTCATCTGCTCAAACTTCGTGGATGTTGGCGGAGTCTGCCCTAACATCTTATTTTCCTTACCCCTAGATCCGGAAATGGGTTAAGCACCTACCCATAACTTCCATATGTAAATAAATCTCCAAGGCAAATATCGGCACAGGCAGACGTATTGCGATGTAGGTCGCAGCCGCAGAACTTATCTTACATATATATCACGAATACTTTGTCCTTTATTACGCGTATGATATAGACAGGTCTATCAAAGTTAAGTGTATTAAATACATTGCGAAGTAATTTCCTCTTTCTCCACTGTATATTTGTATTTCTAACTTATGTATTTCTTTATTTAAAACAACTCTTTTCACTGATGATGACTATACACGTGTAAAACTAACATGGATTATACGGCTGAATGGTAACATGTAATGGTTGGAGGATACTACATGTATTTCTTATATGGAACAATCAAATGATTGACGTAAAAAGCCACGAACAATGAGTATCAAAACTTTTATGGAAGGGAAATTGCAACGTGGGGCTTTTAAATTTTAGCGATAATTTTAAGTAACGCAATTATTTTCAGAAAATCGCAAAAGTGGCCGAAGAATAGATGCAATAATTTTTACAATTAACTTACAGCCTTTGTCAATAATGGTTAGGATACTTACGAAAAATAAAGTATTCCTGAAAAATCATAAACAAATTACTAAAGATTCATTATCTTATTTCTGCTCCAAGAATATAGAAGAAATAATAAAAAGAATATATAATCAATATTATGAAAAAAAATCTTATTAATTATACTAACATAAATTATTACTTATTTCTCTAATCACAATTTGTTATTAAATTTAATTATTAAATTTAATTAAATTCAATCGCTCTTTCAGTTATTTTTATGTATGCTCGTATTATTACTTTATTTATTGTATTTATTATTATTTTATTCTATGCATATTTTTGTAGGACGTACGCGAGAATTGTTGGAATATTTCTGTCTTTCTTTTGGCTGTGCATCAGAAATGTGTGCATGTGTCCGTTTGCTCTTGAGCAGAGAATAATGACGAATGACGTGTCGAAAAGTGGGAAGAAGCGCGTTTTCACACGTAGAAAAAAAAGGTTAAGCGTAAGATGTACCTCATGGATAAAAAACGTGAGAATGTAATAGACGTGCTTGAATAGGAAATATTTATGATTCTATGGTACCTTATTAAATATTCAAACAAAGACTAAGTTCAAAGACCTACGTTATAAATAATTCTATATATTAAATTTAAGTATTTAAAAGTTCCTCGAACTTTTTTATTTCACATTCTACATTCACATATAAAAATTGTCTTTTTACATTTCGCTCTATATAGATCGAGATTGATCTAATTATATAAGAAATAAATACGTGTACCTTCGTATATTTTTATTAAATTATTAAACTCATTTGAACATTATAAAATTATCAAGTTATATTAATATTAGCCTAACATCATATTCTCTATGAACTAGTAGAGGCCATAATACTTATGAACCAGAATTTGCATACACGAAACGTTACATGAAAGTTCGCGTGAGGTACAGAAAGTTACTGCAACGAAGGTTAGTGCATTCTATAGTTCTTGCATATGTGCATAAATGCATAATCCAGAAAAATACTAATGGCGTTGCGTTTTTACTGCAGCGATCAACGCCTGATCTATAAAACGCCTCCGCATAAAATGTTAATGTCGCTCTTGATATACAGATAACAGCACTATTGTCTCTATGCACTGAATATGCGTGTTATTTTGGTAATTGTCGGGAAAAAAGTACAAATTTGAAAATGGAGATTTAAGAACAGTAATTAAATTGTTATATGATAATAAAATCACAAATAATATCACATATAAGTAATGTATATTACTATGCAATGAAAGAAAAAAGACTGTACAAAAAATTATTTATGTCTTTAAGAAAGAAAAACAACAAATGTCATAACTTTCAAGATAACATAAATTTTAAATAACCGTAGGGAGAGGTTTCAATAATGTTTTGTCGACAATATCATATTCAAATATCATATAAGAAAAAAACAAACTAGAAATTTTAAAAATCACGTGCACAGCCACATAAAGAAAAAATTGCTTACAGTTTACTAAGGATAAGTTGAGAATTGAGCTAAGAAATGGTGCCATTATTGTAAATATCGTAATATAGTTGTATATTGAACTTCCTTTTAATCAACTCATTACGTCGTCTATCAGCATGAAATCTTTACTATCGTATTATGCATATTTTTTTTTTTAATTTACATGCTGACTCGTACTCTCCTCAGGTCCTGATTTAATCCGAGCCTACGTTATAAATTCTACATTTCTTATTCACAGCGTGGTGATACGAGAATTATGGTACCGCATCCGTGCTTCTTATCAGGATTTATGCGCTGGTCGCTAAAATACGAGCAGACATACCGTTGAAAACTGACCACGGTAGTCTGACCACGAAGTCTCACGGTAGATATAGCTCATATTCTATGGTTTTATGGAAAGATGATTATATTGTGAATTATAGATTTTTATCGGACCGGATTTTATCAGATAATAAGTTAGTGAGAAATTCAAACGCGTGGTCGCCAGAAATCTTATTAATTTTAAAACACTTTATCATTATTAAGAAGTCGATAAGTAGTTATTTTACAATAATTGCACTCCTTTTGCCTTTTTCTTCGGTTCTATTTACTCTTCTCTGAGTTTGCTCTTTAATCCTTTGTCTCTATTCCGTGCGCTCTTTTCTTTGACGATACTCTGTTCATTTTAATCTCTTTCTCTGCTTTCCTAAAACTGCGTGTTTGTTATACGCTCGATTTAATTATAAATATAATCTTTTTATTACATCATCCGCACGCATTCTGCTCACCCGCATATTGTCATCTATAGATCCTTCGTCTCCGTGGAATATACAATTAGTGAATCCTCTCGCCACATTTTTTTGCAGCTTCTACCTTTTCAAGGTCTCATGCTATATCCGTTACGACATAATTTAATTATTTGGATTGCCGCGCAATTGATTAGTCTCGATTTATTCGACAAATCAATCCCGAGCTTAAAATAAAAAAGTGAGGTTTTTAAAATATTTGCCACACTTACTAATACGTTTTCCGACTTCCCCATTATTTTCATAAGCGTTTGACTGCATATATCCTTCTGAATTTTGTAATGCGACAACGTTTCTAGAGACGTTCGACGTATATATTCGTCAATGCAATCATTTGTGAACGTGTTATTTTAAATACTGTGAACCTTAACTTAGGTAAGCTTCAATATTGTAACAGTATACACAATACGGGGATACTTAACCGATTGTCTTTTTTAACACGTTCAATGCTGCACCGATTTTTTAAGACTTTCCGTTCAGACCGGGTAGGACGTATATTCCCCGCACATTTATGATTAAATAAACTTGTTTTTGACGCACGCCTTACAATATTTTAATAGTACAAAACCATAATTAATAAGAACAGTGTATACATTTGAATGTTCATTAGACAACAAAGCAATAAATTTAATTTTTCAGGAATTATTTTAACACATGGCCGAACGTTTATTCTACCAGACACGTTGTAAGGTCCTACATAACCTTTTTAATCAAGTCTAAATGAATAAAAAATAAAACGTTTTACTTCAAATATAATTAATATTATCGTTTACAATTCTACTTACAACTACAAAGGCATATTGCGATAAACTTTTTTAAAACATGACATACATAAATGGCACTTATCTGGACAACTATCATAAAATGTTATAACTTTTATATCGCATTTGTTCGCCGATTTCGGGCCAAACTTTTTAACATTATTTTCATAACAAAGTTTACAACGTTTTTTTTACTAAATCGTAATTAGACCTCCCTTTTTTTTAATTTCATGGCGAACTCTTTTCCGTGGTATGGGCGAAAAGTTATTATCTTTTTAGGACATCATATGCAAAGCTTATTATATTCTAAATTCAACACTTAATATTTTATTGTGTGTAAGACTATCACGTATTATCCACGCATTTACCACAGTTGTATTCAACAAAGTTCAAATACAATTTTTTTGTACCTTTTTCGCTTCTGTAATTTTTTTCACCGAAGGCTATGCGTTGGCGCTGGAACAATATTAACTGTGTGTTAAAGTACGACGCAATGCACCCAATTAAGTATAAACTAACCATATATTATGTACCCTCCGTTGTACGCACAACTGGCAGCAGCACAGCAAGTGGAATACGACACAAAGACCGGTAAGAGCGGGACAATTGGTGATCGCGCGGAAGGAATATTTGGCGGCCTTAGTTTGGCTTTTGGGCAGAATAGAGAAAGTCTATCCAGGGGATAAGTTAGTCCAAGCAGTGCTAGTGCGCACCACCAATGGCATTTATAAGAAATCTATCACAAAAATTAGCGTGCTACCTATTGACTAATCATTGCGTGAAGGTTCCTCCTTGAAAACACGGGCCTTGAAAGGAGCGCGGTACACACTGAATCAAAAATTTGTCCCGTAAATCCTGAAGGGGAAGAAGGAGAAGTAGAAATACAACCGTGACGATGTCAGGCGGCTGGCGTCAATTGGTCCAGATTTATAGACTCTATGATCGATATGCGCGCTATTTACAAACTGCGCGGAAATGTATAATTATGGTTGTTACAATACACATTGACATATATAATTGTATTATTCATAGAAACGTGCAAATGTAACATTATAGAGTCTAATATAACTTATTGCTAAATCTGGACCAATTGGCCCAGCCGACTGACACCGCCACAGTCGTATTCCAACGTCTCCTTGCTCCCCTTCAGGGGTGGCGGAACTAATTTTTGATTCAGCGTGTATGTACGTACGCTCGCATTTCGCTCGCGGCGGGACGATTGCCGTTGTGGCCATCACTGTTAAGGTTTTCACTTTTGTCCGGCGCTTGCAAGTGGCGCGTTGATTGCAAACAAAAAAGTGTCCTTCGCTCGTGGCGAATGCCGTTAGCATCCATTTTCGCGTCGCAAATAAGAAAAACAGTTTGTAGCTGGCCGTAAACCAGTACTGCAATAATAAAGAGCGTCCACATACGCAGTTAAGTATTTTGATATATAAAAAATAACCACAGCATTGACATCCGTTTTCACTTTTTATATTACACTGATTTTACTATGGAAACAGACTAAACTCAATAAACACGAGCTTTAATCAAATAATAATAGCTACTTCAACGACGCAGGAATAAATCACGGCCGAAACAAATTCTTTGCTGTTTCAGGAAAAGGTGGTCGAAAGAAATGATCGCTACGCCGCCTGAGGCTTGGACATGCCACGCTATAATGAGCACAGTATACACACTGAATCATTAATTTGTTCCAAGACCTCCGAAGGAGAGCAAGGAGAAGCTGGAATACGACCGTGGAGGTGCTAAGCAGCAGGGACCGACTGGATCTGATTTATCGATTCTAGGATCGATATACACACGATTTACAAACTGCGCAAAAATTTATGATCATGGTCGGTGTAATAAATATTGATATATTAAGTTACATTGTTCATAGAAATGGTCAAATATAATATTACGCAACTTAATATAAGTTATTGTCAGTATAAGGAAATGGAAAATGAGGATGTTAGCTGTAAAAATTTAAAAAATACGTTTTAGGAAGAAACTTGCATCTGAGTTGTTTCGTATATCTTCGTAACGTCAATTACTTTGCCAATTGTACAAGCACGAAATAGCCTTTGTCCGTAGAAAGTTTTTATTCGAAATGTATACCATTGTATTGCGAATTTTTCTCGCACATACGCAAATCAATTGAGCGAAGATTAAATCAAGTAGATACTCGATGTGGATGGTGAACCGATAATCCCCTTTTTTCAGAATTACAATGCACCTTTTTCTAGAGCTATGCAACGGTTCTTTTCAGTGCTATGGTACAATTCTTATCAGAACCATTATTTATTCTACGTTGCAACAATCGGTCGATCAATGAATCTTACAAAATCTTTATACGAAACAACTCAGATACAAAAGTTTTTTCTCGAAGGGCTTTTTTTCAATTTCTAAACCTAAAATCCTCCTTTTCGATTTTCTTATACCGACAATATTACATCAACCATGATTATAAGTTCAGCGCAATTTGTAAATCACGTGTAAATCGATCGTAGAACCAATATATCAAGTCTAATTGCCGCCTGACACCTCCACGGTCGTATTCTAGCTTCTCCTTGCTCCCCCTCAGGGCTCACGGAATAAATTATTGATTCATTGCATACATGACATTAAGATGCCTATATTTGACTCTACAATAAACTTGCAAAGAATTCTTCATTTTTCAATGAGAAATTCAAGCGCGCTGAATGGAAGTCGGGGTTCGTATGCGCCCCACGCGGCACAGAACCTGTTAACAGTGTACAATGATAAAGTACTTGAAAATTAATGAACAGAGATTATTACATTACACCCATACGCATACAAGATTTCATCAGGCGTCTATGGCGCGCTCTCAAGGGAAAGCTCTTTTAACGATATTTTCTTCACTTTATTGTTTGTACACGTTAAAATATTTCCTAACGAGAATAACGTAAATTATTTGAACCATTTTAGATATCCATGTTTCTCGTTAAAGTCGAATAAAACATCTATCATAAAACTAACGGTTCTCAAAGGGGTTCGTGTAAATAGAGCAGGTTAACTGATTCGTTGCTCGACGGAAATTCTCCGTGATTGGCAAATTTCATTACTAGTTCATAACAAGTTTATAACTCTCCCTTCTAAAATGAAGCTGGTCAAGGGCATATTGAAAGTGCAGTAATCACGGTTATTAGACATGCTGTTTGACGGTTGAAATTATAGAATTTTAGCCAATCAGCGAGCAAGTACGTAAAATTTAGTTGTGAAAAATATACGAGAAAAGATAAATCAGGAAGGAAAACAACGCCTAAATTTACTTCCTGGCACTTATAATGCTTAGATTAATATGTTTTTCTGTGCGAACATAGAAATTGTCGTCGAACATTTTAACTGAGAAGTAAATTGATGGATACACCTTGATACCTCAAAGCTTGGGTTTAACAGAGGCATTACTTTAAGCCACGGAAAATACGCAATCATGGTTTGCCTTGAAAAGAATGTTGTTATTGTGGTTATTTTGGGAAAGCCACGTGTGAGGTAAATTTTCCCATACGATGGACACATTATGAATATTAATGAACACGATGTAAATACAGGATATGCGGTAAGTTTTCTTTTACGAAATACAGTTTGATACATCGGTAAAAAGACCATTTTTCGAAAGTTTTCTCAGACCAATATCTGGCTTTTGTCAATGTTGCACATGTATTTAGAACGTGCCTGTAAAGGATCTATGGCCGTCAAACTAGTGAAAACCGTTTAAAAGTGTTGTAAAGTTCCTCAAATATAAAGTGAGTCATGCTAATTACACGTGTGTAAGTCCGCCTATCTTATATGGCGGGACAATAATGTTTGTAAACAAAAAATGTCGAACTTGTCGACGGAACTTTAACTCCAGAAAATCAGAAAGAGCGTTGGTATTTGTATACGAATAAAAGATGCTCGCTATGACCACTTTAAAACGTGTTATTAAAAGTTATCGAGCAAATGAGGTTAGGTGTATGACACCAATGACGAATGTTTGTAAACGTTAAGCGGGTGCCAAAACTAACCATTGTAAGATTAAAATTTCCATCAATAACTATTCACTACCTTTGTGTGACTGTTTACCCATCCAATGTTCCAGCATTCCTCCATCGCAGTCCAAGCATTTTTCCATCCGCTTCTTAACGTTGCGCAGCATATTCCTGTCGTCCTTTTCCGTAATTTTGAATATTTCTTGCTGAATGCGTTATGGGAGCTCTTCAAAATTGGTAATGTGGTACGAATTACCCTGTCTTTTACAGATCGCCATAAAAAGAAATTGAGGGGTAAAGTCCTCCAAATAAAAAGTGAGTCATGGTAGATACACGTGCGTAAGTCCGCTTATCTTACAGCGCGGACCAACTTGTGTGCGTGAACATTTATGAATAAGGAATAAGTGATTATTGCAAATTATGTACATCATAAAATAAATTTGAAATTATAATATCCACTAGTGATAGTATACTCATAGTTAAGTCTAGAATACGTTGATAGTGTGTAAGGCGTCTGAACAAACTAATTCTAGTCATGAGTACTCCAGTCGTGAGATAAACGTGCACTATATAAAGCCTTAAATGGAGTAACTATTTCTAGTTAATACTTTCTAATTTTCCTACAAACCGTTGAATAGAATCTTGCCTCTTAAACAGAATCAAAAATGCATTTTTGGTTGTATAAACACGTTTTAAATTAATTTGATTGTATCAAATACTAGAGTAATATAAACATTATTAATAAACGTTTTTCTTTAACTCTTATTATTAAGATCTGACCTAATATCTAATTAAATGTTAACGCTATATAATATTCTATTTTTGTTGAGTTACTATAAAATGGTGGCTGATCCAGATAGGATAACATACTTCCAACTCGAAACTACTTCAAAAATTTAAATGAATATTTTTAGTAACTGATGATTTTATCTACAGATATTGAAAGTTACAATCACAGTTACCTTCGTTACGGGCGTAGATTTAAAACCTTCTTCAACATCGTTAAAGCTAGAAAGAGACAATTAAATAACCTTTGTAACTATAGCATATAATCATGTCTTACGATCCTTCGAAATTCAAGATCGTCTAACATTTGTCTCACAAGAACAACCGTGGTCATAATCATTGAGCAATTTTTATGCCTACACGTGTCTTTAAAAACGAGTGAACGAGCGATGTATCGCTGGAGTATATGCAGGTCATTAGCACTGCGCCCGTGCAAACTCTTAAAGATGTAAAAAGCACGTAATTCTGTAGGATGAAAACTAGCGAGTTACGATAAATCAAACAAATGCCGACAAAGGTCATTTCAAATGCGCATATATACAGAACTATATTTCAAATGGCCTTTCTATTTTTCTAAATACTGATGCATACTTTTTTTACAAGGTGCGTATGTTCAAATATCATCCCCTTTAAAGATTACGATTTAATCTTATCGCGTCAAAGTTAAAGCATTATTCGAACGAATAAAGCAAAGATATTGCATTATTCGAACCGAAAATGCACATTCCTAAGGGATAATTAATGTGATAATCTTAAAGAAAAGAAGTTAACTAATTTACCAATTTGTTGTCAAAGTAAAATCGACATACAACAGATCTATCGACACACTAATAATTCGGGATAAACATGAAATAGTAATTTCTAATAGCACTTATCCTTTTTTTGGACGTTGTGTACAATTATCTAATTTAGATAATACAATCGATATCAGATAACCAACAAAGTTCACTCAATTATCAGTATTATCATTTTCAAACTGTGTTATGTGTAGATTCTATCAAATAAAAGTGCGCTTTTTTAACGCGGGATTTATCGGTATCTAATACTTGTAAAAATGCACAATTTGAGATATTGAAAATGTAACGTTAATTTAACGCATTCAATGATTTATCTACTGTATCAATTAAAATTGGGCATCAGAACTTTAGAAGTTGCTCGATAAAGTAGCCTCCCGTTTTCGAGTTGCACTGAACATACATCGCTAGTAGAAGCTATCGTAGAAATTTATGTCTAACGATGAGATTCTTCAAAATGCTCTGGCAAGTATCGATGATGTCCACCTGAAGGACCGTATCGAGGCACATTTAAATCAAACATGTAAAGAACTTGCCAAAACAATGTAATGCAAGCTATGAAATCGCGCGTATCCACGTGCATTGGCTTTAAAAGACACAAAAATTGAATATCATAGGTGGGTTTCTCATAAATTGAGCACAACCAACAAGCCCGTGCGATTAATCATTTGCTCAAACATACATTGTTGGTTACCTAATATAAGTAAAATCACAGACCTATGAAAAGTACAAAAATAAGTATTTGATTAACGATAAAGAAGTATTATACATATTGAGTACATAGTTAAGTATTTACAGTGCATGCCGATAATAAAGTAGCTAAAGATTCAACGTTTACTATCGAACATTGTACAAACATATGAAGAAAGGAATATCCATAAAGAACATCGTATTTTGAAAAAAAAAGGAAGGGGTTAACAGTTCCTGAGTACCTTTATCATTTTTCCAAACGCCGGCTGTCCGCAAACTTCACCGTTCTTTTTCGGATAATCTGTATAAATGAAATCATAGTTCCATTTATTAACAATAACACAAGTTTGTAGTTTTATGAATATCAACAGTCTCAATATATATCTTTAGATAATTGTTATAATTATAATCTGAGATTTATAAAAGAAAGAAGATATCAATACAAAAGAGCCAAAGTACCATCGAGAAATAAAAATGACTTAATAGTTAGAAATACACAAAGTCTAGCATCAATTATCCACACTTTGCTTCATCCAAGTATGGGGTAATATAAATCAAAAATATTTTCAGCAAATTTTGTATTGTTATTATCCCATTAATAATGATATAAAAAATGATATTTGTTTTTATTTTTATATACTTGACAATTTGTATCAACATTATCTACTCCAGTTATTAAAATATTACATTTTATTGCTTCTTAAAACGTGCATTAAAAAAAAATGTCTATCTACTATAGCATAAATAAAAAATTATTAAAAATTATAAATAGATAATAAAAGACAGCTCACCGAATAACTGTTATTTTTTTCATTCGGTTCTTTTCAACTATACAAAATAGTGTGTGTCTTTTTATGGTAACTGTTAAAAACGCAAATGAAGGACAACTGCACTAACCACTTTTTCTCATATTTGTTACAAACTATGTGAAAGAATTAATCTGCTTTATAATGATATTATTTTATGCAAAGTAATGCTCCTAGACATTTTGCTCGGTTTCACTTAATAATATTTGATGATGTGGTCATAACAAGCATGCTCGTTATGACCATATCATTAGATATTATTTTATTATTAATAGTATAAATAAATACGTAAAAACATATTATTAACAAATGTCACATTCTTTAATCGTACTTAAATCAAATATCCATGATCTAATAGTTCATCCATACTAGCTTTTCAAATTAATGAAATTAAGAAGATTTCTGTCACGTGGTCAAAAGACATCCGTGAGATTTTGTCAATCATGAAACGATCGACTATTTCGCTTATCGGATCAGTAAACATTCGATATAAATTAAATAAAAATCAAGTTGATATTTCGAAACATGGAGGAAAAAGCGCCATGTAACGCTTTACAACGAGTACTCTGTGTACGGAGAATTAAGGTATTGACGCACGAAATATTGACAAAATGGGCCAAATGAACAAACTGCAAGAGAGGGCATCGTCAATATGCTCCACGAGCTTCATCCTCGTACTTGTTAAGTCAACAGCCGAAGGAATAATCTTCGTGTATTCCAACATTCCTTCAGCTCTCCATCGGAGTGCAAGATTCGCAGGTCGTTCTGATTTCCACGATTGTGTTTATTCGAAACGACTTGCGAGCTCGACAGTAATCCGAAGGCTTCTTCAACATTAAGTACCAGCGAAATAAATTTTTTGTAAACGGAGCTAGCATTTATAAGAAAGTAAACCCATCATTAATGAAAATTTCGTCGTTGAAATAAATATAATATCGTCTAACATGTACCCTGGAGAGTATCGATCATACTCAACAAATATGAATTGTTTAACAAAATAATACTGGATCGTAGAAAAGCATTCAGCACGTTTTCGAAAATCGTTTGTTCCTATATCCGTAGTAATGCTCCTAAAAATGTAAAAACGTTGAGTATCAATACGCAGACCTGTAATAAATTCTAAAATTACACTTGCCCCAAAAATAACAGGAAGAATCGATTTTCTTGGTTTATTTGTGACAATCATAATAGATTTTATTTAACGTCAATTATAGGTGAATCGTTTCTTTAGCCTGTGATATGAATTATTAAATTATTATTGCTTAAATTAAATATGAATTGTCAATATAATTTGTTAGATATAGTAAATATAAGGAGATAGTAAAAGGAGAACGAGGCACTTGGCATTGATGATCGAAATATCGATTTTTTATAAGATCTACGATCCTGGTTTACATTCTTTTAATTTGTGAAACGCCTTAGCTATCTCTACTATAGCGACCGCTAGTCTACCGCTATGCTGCCACTGTCCCCACCGAGGCTCGGAGTGTAAGCAATGTAAATGTTTAATCCAAGCAAATCTAAATACTTCTTCGTTACTACTCAGTTCAGTTTTACTTACACCTTTGCGCTGTCTGATCAACATTTTAAGGATCAATAAATAAAAATGTTAACAGAATATACTGCTCGACCGAATAATGTTTCTGGTATAAATGCAGTGAGCATTCACGAAATCATTTTCAACGTAGTTATCGCATTAAGGAAACGGTAAGGAATGCCTGAGCAAGTACTCGCCAGCAGTTTCATTACTCTATAGAAAACTCAACCAAAGGGTGACCACATAATAAACAGGTCAAATAACCATACAACATTCGGTAAACGAATAGCTGCTCAGGTAAAAATTAATTAGAAGATGGAAAAACCCATAACTGGAGGTAGTCGAAAATCATATCGCGCTAGTTTGAGAGCCTCCGCGGAAACATAGCCTTAACCCACATCTGGGTTATGTGGCATTCAACGTATTAAAGGCGCAAGAATGTATTTTTATAAATACCTTCAGCATATTATATTTTATTTCCAATACATGTTTTGTATTATTGAATTCTATCGATTGAATAAAATGTTGAAGATAAGACTTAAGTTGTTATATCTTCTAGGGCTATGCTTGTTAATTAGGGGAATTACATCCAGAATTTTCCAAGATAATTGTTAAACATACTAATTATTTTAAATTGTTTTACGTGTTTATTTAATGAAGACCTCTAGGTATAAAAGATACCTCAAATTTCAAAAACGGGAAGGGAAACTTAAATCCGACGCAAACTCGATTGAAACTCAAATCTTCTATGCGAAAATACAAAATTTCCCACACTGCATTATTGCAGCCCCTTTTAAATAAAATAAATGAAAATGTCATTTTGGTTATTTATTGCTTCATTTGTGGAATAAATATTTGACGACTTATTTATATAGTAAAAATCGTGGTTGGTAAGCATAATATTTATTAATAGGATTAAGATATATGCAAGGACTATTAGAACTATCGATAATCGGTGAGAGTTGATATTTAGAATTAAGCTTGTCGTCGTCGTACTTCTTAGCTAATCTGTATATCGCACTTCTTAACTGCACTCTCGACTGCTCACACCTGACTGACTTTGCAGTGCCCTAGACAGTGTTTCAGTCATACATTTTTCCACACACAGACACACACACGTACACACACTTTCATGCGTTCGAGGACACAGAACACTCAAAATTCCTATGCGCTTTGTATGCATTACGGCGCGACCGTCCGCCTCTAAAGCGACACTGTTATGACACATTAACTGTATTGAATGCAAACACTCCAAATATCGTTAAAAATTCTCTCGCACCACATTTACCAATTACACAGCGTATTTACGTTGCTTATTTACGCAAGCAATCCAAATTAGCTTTCTACGATATAAAATGCGATATAAAGTGTAAGTTCTCGGGCATGACAAAAATGTAACCGTATTTTTTTATATGTCAGTTTGATATTTAAAGTTGAACTTGAAAAACCATTAATAACGATTAACATTCTTCTTACTACATCATTTTCTTACTTACGCACACAGAGTATGAAAAACTCATACTCTCAGTATTACGATAATAATCATATTCGAAATGTATAACTTAATAAAATTTTATTTCTCTAATTAATTTTAACAATCGTTTATTATATAATTATATGTTTTTTCTTTTCTATATACCGTTATTCGATTGCATGCATGCTGTAAATAATCATGCAAATTAGATTCAGGTCTCCAGTGCATTTTTTTATTTAATTTGCCTCAATTTCTTTATCGCCCTGCATGGACACGGCATACTTTATTAATAAGACAAATCTAATAAATTAGCTAACTAATTATACACGGTGTATCTAAACTTCTATTACATATTTTGAGGGGTTATGGTCGGGACTAAAACAATAACGATTTGCGTAGAAACTCATATCCGGAAACGTAGGTTCCCGGCTATAAGGAAAACATCACACACGCGTTAAACTCTCCCACTTATGCCGCTTACTGTACGTTGCTTTTGCATAGATTTAGCCGCAGAATAACATAAAATTGGTGTATTCTCTAAACGTATAACCAACCATGTTCAACGGCAACACACTGCGAATTAATTACTGCTTAAGGCCATTAGCACTACAGTAAGTACAGTTCGAATGGGCTAAAAAAATCGGTGAGAGAAATGAGCCGTTTCTTTGAAAGTGACCTAAGTCCATTTATATTTAAATCGAGATATTTAAGTGTTTGCGTTTCAATAAAATTAAAGATATACGTATAAGATACTGATGTGTTACACTGCTTAAGTGTATCTAAGAGAGTTAAATGTACAATTCCTTTTAAAGCGATAGCAATTATTAAGCGAATAATATATGTTTTCATACCACAAAAAAAATCAAGTCGCTTTCAAAATTAACAACTATATTTTTTATAGAATTTGAAAGAGGTCAAGTCCGTTCGACATAATTTAAAATGTTTCAAATAGAAAAAAACTTCGTTTAATTTATTTCATATTTTCCCACTTTAGGAGTTGGGAGACCTTGTCATTGGTGTGTGGATTTAGGCGGGAGACGGCGGGGGTGTCACCAACATGGTTGGTCGTACGCATGGTAAAGTATGATTAAACGATCCCTATAAACGGGCTTTCCTTGAGTGAATAGAAGGGGTCTCTCAAAACCCCCTTTGTATGAATGATGAACGAGGGAGAGGTCTCCCGGTGACCAAGGAGCGACTCACCCAAGTCAAGGTGTGAGCAACCGTGCCGAGGGCTGCATGGCGCAGGAGGAGCTGCGTCGCAAACGGTGCCTCTCGGATACCGGGCGACCTCCGAGAGTATTCTAGCCAAGCTTCGGTCATTCGCGGCTCTGACCGGGTGATACCGCAGTGCCGCGGTTCTCGTGGGTACAACATGGAACCAGAGACAATTAACTTATCACCACTAAAAAAAAAGCCATCCAGGAAGTAGCTCCCGTCGGGAGTGAGCAGCCTGGAACCAGCTCTGACGCTACAACTGGAATAGCCCGCGTCAGATACAGTGGCACTGCCAGACGCCGCTATAAAAAGCAGCAGCACGAGAAAAGGGACGCAGAAACCTCTCCGAAGGCTTCTGACAAGCACCCCAAGGGCAAGCAAGGGAATGCCTCGACTGGCGCCTTAAACGCGCCAAGTCGAAGCATTGTACTCTCAGCGCATCGGAAGATCGCCAGGGCAAAAGGCCTGAGATCGCTGATCAAGAGTCTTATGTGCAGCCGTTGAAAGGCATAGTTAGATTTGCGGTCTTGCCGAAAGACTAATCGGTAACAAAACTCGCAGCGGAAGACGCAGCTGCGATGAGAAAGACGGTAAAAGAGCGCAACCTGCTTTTTGGAGGAGCAGCAGTTCCAGTTTTGATGGGATCGTGGGGGAGGCACGCTGTACTTGAGTTTGCCTGTGCAAGTGAGACAATACAGAGGTGACTCGTCGACCAAATCATCGCGACTAAAATCGGGGACAAAATCTTTTGGGTAGTGCCTTTCACCTGCCTGGTGGGCGGAGGATGGTCCCTGAAAGCAATAAGGAAACTCGATCACAGACCCTATTGCGGGATAGGACGGACTACGGTTAAGGAGCTGGATAAGGACCGTATGAAAGGGGACGCAGTAATGAAGACTAAGGAGTCAGTCTAACTCAATGGCTGCTCTCGAAGTTTCTATTACACAGATTAATCTGCATTATAGGAAAAGTGCCTCAGCTATGTTAACAAAGGATATAGCTAAGATGTAAACAGTTATATCACTAATCCAAGAACCATGGATCTTGCATGGTGAAGTCAAAGCCTTGAGTGGCTGTGGAGCACCCACGAGACCAATACAAGCAAAAAAAAACTAGGGCGTGTGTTATTACTAAAGAATTAACAGCAACCTTTCTGCCACAGCTCAGTTATGGAGATCTGGCAATGGGCTGGACAAAAGTCAACATAGCGAAAGGCGGGACCATGGAGGTACTACTAAGATCAGTTTATATGGCTTACGACTCCAAGGAACCACCATTATCAGAGGAGATCTGGAGATACAAGAAAGACTTAAAAACAATGCTAATTAAAACCCCAACCAGATTTCACACCTATGTCAACCTGGACTCGGCGTCACAGTACTTGGAGGACTCCATAAGGCTTCCCTTCGAGACTAACTACACCGCGTTCCTAAAATGGTCAATGACCAAGGTCTCATGGTGGAGCAAAGAGCTGCAAAACCTCTGGTCAGAAATAAGAAGTTGACATAACAAAGCCAGGAGAACAGACTTAATACAACATTGGGAAATCTATAGAGACCCCTAACGTAAGTACAGCGAGAAAATTAGGACGGCCAAGCAAAAGAGCTAGAGAGAATTTTACAGCGACATTGAGAGTACCTCAGAGGCATTCAGGTTGAGCAAGGTTCTTTGCCAAAATCTCCGTCCAAGTTTGGGCTGCCTCAAGCGTCTAAACGGCGACTACACCGAAAATATGAAAGAGTCTCTACAACTTTTCCTGGATACACCTTTTTCCAGAATTTCAAGAGACTAGTCTTTTATTGGGTAACCTAGGGAACGCAGTATCTGTAGACACTTGTAGAACCAAAGACTGGTCACTGGCCGCCAAACTTGTGTCGCCAAAGGGTGTCGAATGGACTATGAAGACCTTCGCCCCATACAAGACAACAGGACTAGATGGTATATACTCTATCTTTTTACAACATGGACTTAAGTGCCTAATAGAACCACTCACAAAAGTGTTTCGGGCTGGTATAGCTCTAAGGCATGTTCCACAAACCTGGAGGGGTACAAAAGTCATTTTCGTACCAAAACCGGGAAAAAATGCCAACATACTGCAAAAGATCAATCAGCCTAACATCTTTTCTACTGAAATGTTTGGAAAGACTGGTCGACAACCATGTAAAGAAAGGCCCTCCAATTTCCCATTCACTAGCTGTATCCCAGTGCGCTCTGCACCACCTTATGATCAGAATTAAGTCACAGCTGAAGGTCAAGGGCTATGCCCTCGGAGTCTTTTTGGACATTCAGGGAGCTTTTGATAGCACCTCCTACAGAGCAATTAGAAAGACTTTATATGTTGGCGAGGAATCGTCAATGTCGAAGACCTGACATTGAAGGGTAAATCAGCCAAAGAATGTTCGGAGGAGGGTGTATTATCACCACTGTTGTGGTGCCTTGTACTGAATGACCTCTTAGTCAGACTCCAAGAGACTGGACTCTCCATCCATGACTACGCGGATGACGTGTTGATGGTGGCGGGTGACAGATTTCTCTCAACTCTTAAAGTGTTGACGGATAAGGCTCTTAAGATCTAGCTCCCTTATGAAAACTGGTGTTAGGTCAAGGGACTAAAGGCCAATCCTTCAAAGTCAAAATCAAAGTCAATTAAAAAATCCTTCACACCGAGGCTATGATCTTTACCTGACTATCATATCAATAGCAAGACAAACAGCGTGCAGATTAATATGGAACTGGAACTACTAGACAAAAGCCTACTAGAACTACTAGACAAATTTTATAGGAAAATCGAATACCGAGGAAACAGCAGGTGATCAAGAATTTCGAAGTTCAGATACCAACTAGAGAAGACCGGGAATCCAGTAAACTACTTGTTGACGCACAAGAGTATCGCGTACGTCTGCGCAGGAGCGTACTCTTCGCACGATTTTCTCGTACATGTTTGGGAATTAAAGCACAGTGTCTAACCCAAAGAGTGCAGTAACTTAATAAGTTAAAGTTAGATCCAAGCTTGGCTAAATTAATAACGGATGTCTAAACTTTTTGTGTTAGTGTAAACGACTGCGTTCGACGTCTGTTAGTTAATGATTGATTCGTCGACGATAGACTACGACTCTCTTAAGTATCTGTTAAAAGACGCTTAAATCTACTAATGGGGGGCCTAACTCGGCCTTCTCGGGCAGAGTTTCTAAAATTTTAGTACTTGCGTGACACCTATTGGTTTCCAAAAGGCTTTTGCACGACCTCCTTACTATTATTGGCAAACTGCATTTTTAGGAAAACACAGGCTTGCTGGTTGCCAGATTGCCTCTTCGCGGACCGTTTCGGAACAGTCGGACGTGACCGAAAACAATAAGACTGCACGCGTGGGATTGACAGGTAAAAATCACGTCTAAATCGCGGAAAAACAGATGTTTTATTGCCCGAAAGACCTCTGACGCTAAGCAGAGGTACGGTAATTAAGAATAGGGCCGGTCAGTTCGATTCCTTTTACCCTTCGCAAAATAAAGTAACAAAACAGTGAATTCCCCGCTTTGACTCACATGTCTTTATTACGCGGGTGCATCTGACCATCGGACTTGCTGAATGAACAAAGCCAACGATACGTCAGAACCCCACTCCAATATCCAAGGACTGATTTCTGGCTTACGGATAGATCAGGGGCAAACGGCAGCTTTAGAGCGGGCTTCTACTGTTAAAAAAAACAACAAAGTTAACCATTCCCATGGACGAATCAGCCACCGTATTTCAAACTGAAATTTTAGCCATCCTCATATATGTCCAGCTGTAAATAGCAGCAGAGAGAAAGGAGAGAGGAATATCCATCTGCTCCAACAGCAGAGCAGCTATAGGCGCACTCGCGCAAGACCACGACTGAATTGTCCGTGGTTTGGGACCGCATACAGGCGCTGAACAGACCAGGAGAGTACAATAAAATAACTATAGTCCGGATCCCTGGCCATATGGGTCTGCACGGCAACGAGCTAGCGGGCCACTTTTCAAAACTGGGTACCCTAGAAGACCAGGCCGAGCAAGTAGTGGAGGTCTTGTTAGCCATCGGGAAAGGCACAATCAAGAGAAGCCTAGAGAAAGACCACTAGAGTGCATGAAGACGTCTGAGGACCAACTCCTGATGGACCGAGCTTTGAAAAGTAGAACTCGTGAACTACGAGCAATGAGCAGGAGTAAGCTGAGACTGAACATTGGACTCTTTTCAGGACACATGGCTCTAAGAGCACTCTAAGAGCACAATAATCTCAAGCTGACTGAACAAAGGGAATGTCGGTTATGCGGAGAAGAAGAGGAGGACAGGATACGCATCTTATGTCGCTGCCCTATGCTAGCTTTAAAAAGATACAAATGCTGGGCGCAGATGTTTAGTGAATCCAAAGACTTGATTAACATGAGGATTAGCAAGCTATGTGGCCTGGTTGAAAAAACCAGGTTAGAGATAACAGCTTACCTTAAGCGAAACAGCGTTATGTCATAAAGGAACATAAGGATCTAGATGACTCTAGGAGCTGAAATGGCTCCATCCGCCAAACATTACTATTACTACTACTCCTTATTTTATAGTTCTTTAGAACACTTTATAAAGACGATGTACGCAATTTAGGTAATTTAGATATATAAATTACATAACAATTTACTGGTCATCTACATTTTGTATATGCCGGAAGGGTTTGAAGAAGTCCTGATACTTCTGTGGTGTATTCATGTACTTACATTTGGCTGTGTAGTTCGTCTTATATTTTTATAAACTGGTGTCAATATATATATATATATATATATATTTTCGACTCTTTTTGGTTGTACCTCTCCGTGATAATAATACAAGATTTGAAACTCTGCATTCTCATCAAATAATATCTTGCAGAATATTTGATATGGTTCATTTTTCAAAAAACGCATCCTGAATATTTTTATCGATTTATTATTTCTCTGTTAAAATGTTCAATGTTAAAATCAATACAAAATAATTAAAATGACTCACTTTACTACCTTTGTACAGATAAAAATCCGAATTTTCGGACACAATAACGTATTGGACTTAGATCACTTTCAAAGTAATGTTTTTATTTATTAAAATAACTGCGAAAATTGATCTGTCTAAAACGATCATATCCTCCAAATATACTAAACCACAAATTATTGTTTATGGCAACTAACTTAAAGTTGTACACGTTAGTGATCTTAGGCCATTTTAATAAAAAAACGGCTCAATTAGTCAGACGAAAATCGGACACCTCTTCTCACACGTATTTTCAACCCAAGCGTACGTACTATTTACTGAGCGGTCACGTTCGTTAATTCGACCGTGCGACGGAGACAGTAAATTAGAGATGTTAAGAACGAGCGAGATAAGGCGAAGCATCGCCGTAAAAAGGAATGAAATCATGATTGATAGAAAGAGTAAATTGTGAGGTTTGGTAGATTCCCTATAAACATGACGATCATACTTTGCAAATTGTGATAGCAACAGTCTAAATGTGGCGAGTGGGTAAGTATCAAAGGCAGGCAACGAGAGACTCTCTTTGCTCCTGTATCGTAAGGCTTTTTGTAGTTGATTCCAATAACACAAACGTCAAATGATCGATTTCAAACTTTAGCTCTCAACATAAAATAAAATTTCGTAATCAATGCAATCTGAACATCAACAACCTTTTAAATACAATTAGCCAGTTGTAATTTTATATCGGTTAATGTACAATGTTATTTCTCTATATCACATTTTTTTGGTCATCGATAAAGTGTTTAATCGAAAAAAAAGTTAAAACAAAAAAAAACGTGCGCGTAAACTGTACACTGTAGGCTGTAAGGGTAATGAAAATGTTTAGGAAAGAGACGGGCTTCAAATTGAATTGCCTCTCAGGTCTCTTAAGTGCTTAACCCGTCATTGCTCAGTAAGCTCAAAGTAAACTATACGGCATACAAACAGACTTGTAGCCGACACTTGGTATTAGGTGATCATCAAGTGACTTATTTTTACGCGGGAGATTTCAACGTGTATCGTGGTGGTGTTTTGCTTCTAGCGGGGAAACAGTACGTTTTTGTATACTGAATTACTATACAAAACTTAATGACTTGGCGTCCACTATAAACCTTCAAATTATGATGCAGAAATGTATATACATCCTGCATATAAACAGTAAATACATTCAGTTGGACATATATTTTGGCTAATATAAGTAATATGACTTCGCCGAAATAACAAAAGTTATATTAATCGGCGAATTATTACGTTTTCTGAGACCAATAGATGTCCTGATACTTGTAAACGGAGAATTTATTATTTACATGTTATATAATAATTATATATAATCACAACCCATTTGTCAAAGAGGCTATAATAATCATTTTTTTACAATAAGCGATCTGGTTACGTCTTACTCGGATAAATAATAATGAAGAGAATATAGAGATTTATTTGATTTATTAGAATTTATGGAATTTAATATAGTCTTCTTATTTAGGTTATAAAGAAATTATATCTAAATTGCTATTGTCTGCGACTGCGATTAAAACTTTATTTTTGATACATTTTCTATGCTTTTTTCTTATTAATACTCTGTTCTGAATCTTAATATTCTGTGCGTTTTTAATTATTTTTAAGCTTATTTAACTACGAAAAAGATGTCTCCTATATGCCCTACAAAATGGTCAAAGTTATTAGTGTATAATAATAAAATAAGCAGAGCACTATTAGAAGAAGATCGTGATTCAAAGTTAGATATTATTTACAAAAAAAAAACATACCACTGTTGCGGAAGTAAACAAAAATCAAGGAAGTAAATATGGAACGCTGTGAATATTCAATAACATTCAATATGACCTTCCTTTGTTTCAAGAAGCGACTAAGAAAAAACAAAAAATCTTTGATGTGATATTGATCTTCGATGAATTTCAATCTAAACAAAAATTCGATTGATTTCGTTGTAGAAATAAACAGCACAAAGTAGTCCAATAATCCAAAGAATATTAGATGCAGTTGGAAATACGATGACGATATTCAAGAATGTGCAGCTTAGAAGGTCAAAAAGCAAGAAATAAGAAGTTCGCTTAGAAGGTCAAAAAGTAGATTAATGTTTACCACTCGAGAGTCTGCTGATTTTGATCAAAAATGTCCTACACCTACAGCCGTAAATAATATTTGAAAGCAGAAAACAAATGAGCTTATGCGCCCGGCTTCTTTTTCTGAGCGAATCTCAATTAGTCGCGTTCTTTTCGTTATGTCTCAATCAAATGTCAGAATTAAAATTGGTGAAAACACTTAAATGAAAACAATTCAACGGATTTGAATGAAACTTTAACCATAATTGTATAACATTTTCCTCATACATATAAATCTACTTTTTTTTTAAACTACTGAAAAAGTACTTTTTAATAACAAAGAAGTAAAAAAAATAACGTTAAAATACTAACCTTTATGTTCAAAGGAGCACAGGTTTTCCAATTTTCAACTTTGTTTGTTTGTGCTAGGCTCACATAGAAACTACGGATATTAATAATAAGTTTGATAACAAACAATACAAACAAAATAATTAATAAACAGTTTGATTTAGATAAATACGAAGGAGTGTAGAACTCCCGCCAAATTGCAATTTGCGCGCAGACCTCCCAAAAAGACGTGGTGATATGTCGGTTATTTTATTTTACCTTACAATAAAAAAAATATATTTTCCCAATTTAAGATATGCGTAACTGAATCACAAATTCAAAAAAAAATTTAATATTGATCAACCCTCGCTAAAAAAAATGTTCGAAAATCATGCATTTTTAAATTTTCTACATGTATCTCCCCCCTTAATACTAAAACTATTGAATATCGTCAAAACAACGAGTCAGTCTTTTCTGAGAAAAAAATACACTACTTTGCGACATTTTTAGGTTATATTCATGTATTATATTAGCATTACCTCTTTCTTCTCTCTTCTCTTAAAGATACATGTGATGTTCTAAATACGTGCACCAAAAGGGCACTAATTCTACTGTCAAGACACAAACTAAGATATAAAGAGTAAGAATTGTTTGTATAATTTGTGTATCAGATTCAGAAAGCGTAGAATTTCAGTCGTTTTATTGGCCGTACTCGCAAGAAAATGGCTAATCGGACACGAAATCGTGAAAGGCCTTTCTATCCACATCAAGGTGCCATCCTTTAGAGGTTTTGATGACGCTTCAGCCACTATCAGAAGTTCGATCGAACGTGCCTGTCGAGCACACGATTAAACGTGCCGTTTAGGGCAGACTAATGACTGCTAACGATTAGTTTTCGCAGCCGAGTTCTGGCAAATCAGCGTGACTTCGCTGGTGCCGAAGTTATTTGCTACCAACTTCCATGCCTTTCTTTGTGCATGACTCTCTGTTTTAGGATCGTCGGTTCTCTGACATTTTTTCGCTCTGCCACTGTTTGCCCGTTTTTTCCACCTTCGTAATCACCACCGTTACCTAGCCTGAAGTCTGTTTACCAAAATATAAAGCAATTTATGCAATATACTGCAATGTGTTTGTTTGTTGCAGCACAACAGCAAACAGAGTCAAGCGAGGAACCCAGATATTTATTATCGTGTGTTTTCCAATGGTTGAGCGGTACCGAAATGACCTGTGCTATTTTTCACATATGGGTCCTCTGCTTAACTCCGGAGGTATTTAAGCAATAAATCATCTGGTGTTCCTCCAAATTAGACGCGATTCTCGTCCATCGAAAGTATACGTGTCATCCTATTGTTTTGTTTTACGTTGGACCTTCTAAAACGGTAAATGAAGAGTAATCTAGCAATCGGCAGGGCTACGTTTTGTTTAAAAATGCAACCGATCGATCACTGAGAAACAGTACAGTAATTTTTAAAAACCAATGAAAGGCACGCATTTACGAAAAACCTATAAAATTCCGTCTGAGGAGACTTGGTTAAATTCCTCTTGAAAATGAACATCATCGCATACTTACAACACGCGACAGACTCCCAAAAAACGTTCTTGAACATCCAATCCGTGAAAGAAGTTGTAGTAAACCCGATTGTCATACCGAAAAAACCAGATTCCGTTGACACCCTAACTAGTGGTTCAGACGATTAACTTTGTAGCGAACAGCGTCGTGTTTCGCAGGTGTGAATGAAAAACACAAAAATCCAGGCCAGCAGCATGGCGTTAAACGTTGTGCTTGAACTTCGTTGGGCGTCAATCTTCCCGGAAAGATCCCTCGACTCGGAAAAGCAGTGTGCGTATCCACGAAGAGATTGCGCGACGCCTGCGAGCCCCCACGCGTGAACATGTTAAATATATAAATTTAACATTCTCTTGTCACTCGTTGTACTCGTTAAAATGTAAGGTAATGCATGTAAAACGATACAACGAGATTGTATCGTTTTATTGTATAGGATAAGGTGGCTCAAGTCGTACCTCTTAAGAGAAGAACTGTATAAAACTTAGGATTTATGATATAAATAGAAATTAAATGTGTTATTCAAAACTTATGTTAATATTGTTATTATTTATTATAACACAATCAGAAAATATATATGCTTTTAGGTTAACTAAACTAAATTTTTAACGATTTAGATATGGCTGAATTCTGCGCGAGGCTATTTCCCTGGATCGCAAAATTTGACTAAATTAAAAAAAATTTTTTTTTGGAACGGTACAGCACTGCAATGTCTACGGACAATGCCGTTCTCTACGTGAGTACATTAGAATGAAGTATTTGATGATTAAATTATACAGTAATTAAAATGATAAATATTATAATTAAAATATAAGGATATGTTAAAGAGAGCAAATGGTAAATTTATTTCAGTCAAAAGCAACAATTTATACCTGACACTGGCGTATTCAAAACAAAAACTGTATGTTTTGTTTGTATACCGTTAACACTGTTGTAAATGGGTGTGCAGATAAAAGAAGTTTGAAGCAATACGTATAAAGACGACTATTTAATTCAAACGGTGAGCGAATGAGCTACTAGAGTGAGCCACTGTAGTGGCGCGTCGTTCTGAAAGATGACATCCGCGAAAGCCACTATAGTGGCTCGTCGTCCTGAGAGATGACATCCGCAAAAAGCCACTATAGTAGTGCGTTGTACCTAAGAATTCAATTAAGCAATAATAATAATTAAAATATATTTTACTAATCAGTTTACATGACACATAAGTATTCGGTTAGTACAAACATCGCATACAAATTTTTTTGTTCTTTTGCCGGCCCCAAGGCATACATCATGCATTCATGATTTGCATTGCAAGTATTTAATCACGTTTCCTCTCGTATTTAATCCCCTTTCTTCTTTTTAATTTTTAATGCCAATACCTTTTTATTAATTATTGCGTTTCTTTTACTTGCCACATTTTTTTCTTCTATATTCTGCATTGACGTTATTTCGACTGACAAGGTACAGCATCCCCAAAACTTTTTTCTATGGTTTATTATTGGAATAGGAGTAAAGATATTTAATTAAAATTTTATTTTTTTTTGAAGTCGTCCCAATACGATTTAAGAATATCATAGGGGTACAACTTAAGTCGCGGCACAGGTTTAATTTAAAAGTAAACATACTTTAATATTGAATAAAGTTAATACTGTTCCTTTTCGACCAAAAGATTATGTAAGTTCTACTGAATTTATATTTAACATGGACTATAATTTTATTAATAATTGACTTGCAAGATTAATTACCAAATATGTGGAAAAAATTATAAAAAAATTGAAATAAACTTATTCGATGAGAGGATTTATAACGAGGCTGGTTTACAGCAGACAACGATACGTAAAACAATGTAAAACAAAATTTATTTAAAATGCAAGAGGTACAACTGAAGCACTGGTACGACTTGAACAACCTCACCCTACATAAGATTACGGTTTTCCTTTTTTGATTGTTGTTCTATTTTAATGTTTATTTATTGAAATACAGGGTAAAGCGCTGTAACATGTTTTCACCATTCTAGGAGTTACAAAGGATGCAGGAGCAAGTCAAACGGCGCCTTAGTTTCAGCGACAATAGAGCCACAGGTATTGTTACGATCACCGTCAGAAGTCTTACGACGAAACAACGGTCCTATTGAATTTTGCTGACCGACGTCGAACCGCCGCACAAAGGAAAATTTTCAGAATTTCCTGGCCGAGACTTTTTTTGACACTCAACAGCTAGGATTAATACTCAACTGGTTGTGAAACTGCTTCAATATATAAAAATAATCAAATTAAAAAATAAACGTGCATTTTGTAATATATTTTTATTATAAGGAAGAACAAATAAATTATTCATTATTTACGTAGACAAATTTTTATTTTTTTATCTTAATTGTTTTGTACCTAATGGTTATCGTATACGTCCGTATTCTAATCATCTTCTTCATTTTTGTGTTTGTCTTTTAATTTCATTTTGTTCTACGGAGAATAGCATGTAGGACATGGTCATATTTTTGTCAGATAAATAGAGATATATAGTCTATTAAAACCTTTGATACTTAATAGTATTTACATAATTTTCTGATTTCTTATACTACGTTTACGTGATATTTTTTCGTGTAAATAAAACATATGTACAGTATGTATTCAAATACTATAGCTTTCTTCTAGAACGACTAGTAATTTCAGAAAAATTATTTGGTTGCCAAATAGCAGACGATTTTGCTGAATCTACACGTACTAAACAATGATTTCAGATCAGCATTGAAGGCAGGTTAGGCGAATGCAACTGCATCGCGTATTTTCAAATGAATCGCCTCTCAGTTAGCACGTAGTTCATTAATAAGAGTAGAAATAAATGCACAAACATTTTATTTATTATTCCAACCCATATTTTTATTCAGCTTCGCAGATCTTTTTTGTTGTTTTGGCCAGGTATTTCCTCATCGTCCCGCATGTGTATCTTCCTGTGTGAAGACAATTTATAGCGCAATCTCTTAAGGTTGGCCATTATGTTATTCATAAATGGCAAATTTAACAGATGTCGACGTGTCTTAATCTCAACACCACCAGTCATTCCTGAATCACTTACACCTTCTCTGCTTGAGCCAAAAACTAGATATATAATTTTTACTTAACTAATTCTAATTACTTTTGTGGGGGATTGATTTAAAGATTTTATTATGGATGGTTAGGTTCAAGTATTTTTCGCCAGTGACTTGTGTCGATACAGATGAATAGTTTATTATTATTACTAAGATACAATTTACACTATATATGATTCTCTATACTCTAACTCTTTACTTTATAACTCTTTACTCTTTGACTCTGTAACTCTTTAACTCTGTAACTCATTATTCTCGACTGTTCTCTTCCACTGTTCTCTTCCGACTGCCCTATATATTTTATCCTAAGATTCTCCCTCTTCTAAATTATTCCCTTCCTCCTTAGCATCCCTGCACGCACCCCCTCTCGTTCATAGACGTTCTCACGCTCTGGGCTACGTGCATTCTTTCAAACCACGCGTCACTTAAAACTAAACCGTGCCCTGTCTATATCGCTCTTGTGTCGTCGCCTTATAGCATAAACACTCTTCAGTGGGTCCACGCTCTTATAACCTACGGCATATTTATGCCTTTTCACGCCGGACTATTTTCCCGTTCCCACACTTTTTTTCTTATTAATTAAGACTGCGCATTCTTCGAATCCGTATCGCAAGTTTTTATAACAAAAATGCGAAAGCCGTGAAAAATTTTCCAGGTAGAGAAAAGTATTTCTCCGAGATTATTTTCCGCGCCGATGCTAAGAAATTTATATTTTATAAAAGTATATTTACTTTAGAATATACATAATGTACTACCGAATACGCAACAAGCTTATTCATCGATATTTCATTTTAGTTCTAGGAAAAATATTCAGGTAGGTGAATTTTAGATTCCTGGGAGACATATTGAGCTTTCCAGAAGTTTCGTACCGATTTTTAAGAAAAATTCAATAGCAGCATATTTACATTTTGATACATATTTATTACATTACATCAGTGCCATTTCGTTACAACCTTCCGCAATATTTTACACGATTTGAAGATTCCATCTCTCTAAAACTTCTCAGGTTTTTTGACGAAAAACTTTACCATGTTATTATTTATGTCGATTAAATATATCACATTTTTGCCATTAAAAGATTTTTGTAAAAACCTAAACAAATGAAAGAGTGAAGCGAGAATGTGTGGTAAATACTGGAAATGTGGTATCATATGAGGAATGAGGAAGCATATACAAACCAAACTTCAGCAACTTTTGCCAAGTAGTCAAAAGTACACGAAGCCGCGTATTGTCCTAATAAAACCCGTACATTAAAAAGTTTTGCGTAATCAAGTTTGACAAAATGCTCGTGCATGGTAGTTTTCCATATTTTCAACATTTCTAATGATTCACGTATTGTACAGCGTGGATTATTCTCGATTAGTGCTTTCACTTGATCTTTATTAGTGGTGAAAGATGTGCTCGGGCGTTCTCGATCGACAAGATTAAAACCATCAGTTTAAAACTTAGCAAACGACTTTCGCATTTTAGTCATAACATCTTTATCATTAATGGCGCATATCTTGTTTGCCGTTCGTGTCGCATTTTTACCTTTCTGACGAAGAAAAACGTCAAATGTCTGTACAGCATTTTATTCTTTTCTACATTCAGGAGCGTATAAAACTGACAAAAATCAATAAAGCTTAATCAAACTTTTTTTTTAAGACAGTTGAAATATATCTTTTTAGAGTATGTAGATGTAGAATTTGTTTCCAATTACTCCAATATATTCACTCCTGACCTAATGTTCCCTACAGAAAATCGGTACAAACTTTCTAAACAACATAATATTTTTTTGTACTCCCTTTATCTACATGCACCTACTAATCAACGAATAATGCCGCCCTAAAAATTAAAAATGACATAATTTTTCCATTATGTTATTACATATTACTACTGTACACTAAAGAAGTCTGAAAAGAAAGATGTTTTTCCTCGTAAAACAAGCGTTTCCAAAATTTCTTACGGTAGTGTACAAGAGGGCTCCTACATCCGGGCCAACTTAGATTCACGTTGATTTCGTCCTTCCGCTTGATGTAACCCCGAAATATCTATCGAGTTTACGAGAATCACTCGAGCGTGTTACGTGCCTTTCCTCTGTATTCCTCGACGAAAATTGTTAGCGCTACTTCCAAGGTTACTCCCTACGTCGTTAATTAAATTTGGCCGGTCAGTTTTCCCTCGAAATCAATCGCCAATGCGAGACGACTGTCAAGGAATTTCCGTGAACGATGATTTAATTTTTCTACCCTTCTCGTGTTTTCGACGTATTGTACGAAGGTTTTCAGAGCAGCACGAGAAGGGAATCCTTCGACAACTCATTTATTTCCCTGGATACTAGAATTGGGGTAGCTTGCCCTTAATACCGAGGCTACGGATCAAACTAGCTGTAAAAGTGAACTAACAATTCTAATGCGTTCTAATCGTTTATTATTTATACCCCATTTTAACATATTTTTTCAAAATCTGGTCTAAATATAAGTGTAAAATATAAATTAAACGGAAAACGATACAGTATTACTATCCGTACAAAGAAAACGCGGTATTGTAGTTGTACTATTAAAAATACGCTTACTACCAGAGCCACGTGTAGATCGAGAAATACCGGGGTATAAGATCAAAGATGAGCTAAAGAGGGATAAGGTTGGGGATTAGAGCGACCATAAGAGGGTTGGCGATCGAGAAAAGGATGCAGGTAGTGAAAGGGGGAGAATTGGTCAGAAAGCGTGGGGAACAAATGTGGGAAAGGGCGAGATAGAGAGCAGTGATGTCAGAGTAGGAATAAGAAAGGAAGAATAGAATAGCAAGAGAGAGGAGAGTGAGGATAGAGGAAGTGCAGAAAAGAAGGGTAGAAGGAACAGAATAAGGGTTTGATGGGATGGTGGAGAGGTGGAAAAAAACGACAGGGAGTAGAAGTAAGAAAGGATAAGTAAGGCAAAGTACAATAAGTGGTACAAAGAATCAAAAGTAGAAGGTGTGCCAGAATATCCAAAGGAGGGATGGGGGCGCAGTAGATGGAGGAGGGTAGCAAGGTGGAGACTAGGAAAGAAGGTAAGGGAAGGGAGGTACTAGGAGGAGAGAGAAAAGAATAAAATGCAGGATTTGTGAGGAGGACGAGGAGACATAGCAGCATATTTGGGAGGGGTGGGGGAAGGTGCGGTGAGGAACAGAAAGTAGTAGAAACAGGGGGTGACTGAGGGCAGGGAGTGAGGAGGGAAGGGGTAAACATTGGATAAGAACGATGAAGGAAATTAGGGAAAAGTGGGGAGTGAAGAAACAGTTGGGGGAAACGAAAAAGATATAGCAAGAGGAAACGGAAGGAATAGCAGCCGGTCAGAGAGAGGGACAGAGGATGAGCGGACGCCAGAAAGGAATGGTAGCCGGTCAGAGAGAGAAAGAGAGAAAGAGAGAAAGAGAGAGAAAGAGAGAGAGGGAGAGGGAGAGAGAAAGAGGTAGGGAGCGATATGTAGAACAAGACTTAATTTAAAAAGTATAAGGCAGAATATAAGTTGGAAATATGAATTAGAAATGTAAATGTAGGATTTTAAAGCATAGATTTATGAATAGGAGGGAACGACAATATGTAAATGACTATAACTCCAAGAGGAAAGGTTAAAACGAATATACATACATACCAGAGTTACATATTTGTGGCGCAATGATTTCCGTTGGAAGCTCAGCATCACCCGTGTATGACTACAGTCAATTCATACTCTTCTTTTTTTGACAAACGACTGAAGTCTTCCCTGAATTTGGCATATATTTGTGGAAAGAGTTTTAATTTATTTCGTTAATTTATTTCATTAAGATTTGAATATCATCTGAATAAAAATCTGCAATACGTTATACAAACATTCGAGAAATACGTAATTGGTTATGGCTTGAATCTGATTCTTACAGCGTGGTAGCGAAACTGTTGCAATGAAAAATAACCATATTACGATATCAAGCACACAAATTCGAATGTGAGATTATGAAGAGAGTCATTATGATAATTCATTGTCCCACAAAAATGCCTAATAAAATCCGTCAATACTGGTGTGTAATACCGTAAAGGATATAGTAGATTTATATTCATATATCAGCATTTATTTTATATATATATAATGCAAATAAATCAGCTTACACAATTCACCCAGATTACCCGAAAAATGGCGAAACATTCATGATATTAATGAAGCATATTTGGTTTAAATAAATTTATTTTGAGACTATAAAAAGACTAGTTAAATTTTACTGTAGTAACGCCATTTTTTTCCAGACCCAATATACAAGATGGTGAATAAGAAATAGATAAAGGCGTGGAAAAATTTAGACATTGAGGTAAGTAGACCGGAATTCAAACCGGAGATCTTTTCTTTGTCGGACGACTGCTCTGACCACTGAGTTCTGATCACCCAGACCCTCTGATCTTCTTCTTTTTCAAGCTTCTTAAAGTAGAATTTCAAATTCGGCCGCGTCTTTTCGGCCATGTGCGGGCACCTTCGATGTATACATTTTCTGAAAGGATCCACTCGCATACCCCATTGTGTGCCACATCATACGCTTGACTGGCTTCGAAGATGATAACATGGCTATAGCAGCAACACGGCGACATTTATGAGAAAGCTTAAGAAGGACAATTGTGGAACTTTCATTGTAGTATACTACGAATGCTAGAAATCCTTACGGCTTTTATAACACTACCCAGCACAATTATCCGTATATTTTATATATTGGTATTCATAATCCTAGAAGCTGCTAATATATTAAATGTTCAAAATGTCAAGTGCGACAAAGTGGCATGAATACCCGATACGATCAATATCAGGCCAAATGGTAATCAGAAGTTTAAGGTATCCTTTTAACAAGCACTGTCGGTCCGTAAGCTGTGTCACTATGATGCATTTATACTTCGTATGTGCGATCGTGGATTCACGTATGCGTGTGGAAATGAACATCTGCGGCGTCAATTTCAGGAGTAAATCGAGAAAGTTATGTGCTATTCCTTGGAGACCAAATATGTTCAGGATAACGATCGTTGACCTTTATGACGAGCCACATCCACGAGAGTACTCGAAGAACTTTTAATGGGAAGTGAAGTCAAGTGGCACTTCGCTACGACATTCGCTTATTTCCCATGGCTTTTATTTACCGGGCCTCTCGTTGTTTATTATATGAAAAAAGTTTAAACGCTCGTATAGCGTTTGTTCAATACATTTTTTATGAAGTTATTATGGAATGCGATTATTTTTATCATAAGACTCTGTTAAAAAAAGAATTATATAAATTAACTTGGGTAGCAAGGCGTACAGACAAGCTCTTCAACTCAATAAATATTTAAGAACGCCGATGTTGGCAATGAGCAATCATTTAGGTTCAATACAAATTAGAATTCTATGCAAATTACATTGCATATTGTCCACGTAAAGGGTCAAAATTCTTCATGGTGATACACGAAAAGTACCTACCCGGTTGATTAGACACTAGACGAAAACTAATAATTAGAAATTAATATTTGAACCAATTTTAATATAAGAAGATTGTTTAATTAGTATAGTATCAGTCTATATCTCTAAAATAATTTTTGGTTTTAGGATGAAAGATATGTTTGAATAAAAATATATAAATATGCATGCATAATAAAAATGCAGCTCAATACAACTCCGGAAGCGTATTCCTATCCGCTATAACCAAGGTCGCAGCTGCGAGTGGGAGAGTTTGTCGGGGTTGTAACCCTCGCTCCCCGAAACATAAAAAATGATTAAATAAAATACATATGCAGATATGTTAATGTAATCTATCTGGCTTTCTGGTTGTTCTTGTCTGTCTATGGTTTAATTTATTCCCTTTTGGAATAATAATACATTATGTTATAGTTATGAACATTTCATATTGATTTAAATTTTACAATGCAGTAAACAAATTACTTGAATTCCCTCTCGCTCTCGGCCTTACCCGGAAACAAAATTCTGCCTACCGACCTAGTTATGACTGTCATTATAGTAATTGACGATACAAGATGATTGCTAAATTCATATGGATATTGTGAGGGTATATACAAAATCCTCATTAGATGGTTATAACTTAATGAGTTAAAATTAAATTTTAACCATACTAATAAATGAAAGAATTAGATGTATTCAATAATGATTAAGAAAAAACCGTGAAAAAATGGACTATGAGTGACTGAACCGGGACCGGAAATTATATTTATTCTATTTCGTAAACACACACTAAGCTTTTTCAAAATTAAACCCTTAAGAGAGTGAAAATAAGTGGAATATATTTCTATATACAGATAAACAGATTTAATAAAGGACATACGTCTTTTCTGGCAAGGTTAAAATCGAGGTAAAACCGAATATATTTATATTATATATATTAGGTTGATAAGCATGAAATTTATAGTACTTCATATTGTCAACTTTGACAGCTTGTTATTTCATGTTGTTAATCTCTTTCGAAGTCCTGCGTTTTTTATTGGAAAGCTGCAATGCATATTTTTTCATTCTAAATAAATCATTTTGTACTGTAAAAAATATAAAAATCTCTACTTTTTAATATTTTTGTTGAAGAACGGAAAAGTCAGAAATTTTGTACAATTATGCAATATGATTCATTTTTCAATCTAATTGTAACGTGCGATAAGAAATATATCCAATACAATAACTGTAAACGTTCAGCGCAGTGATTGGACTTGGATTAATCACCAAAATATAATTCAAAACGCAATATTTATAAAAAAAAAAAAAAAACTGATAGTGCGGAATTAGTGTTTTGGCGAAGTTGCGATCCCTTATCATTTCAAGAAACTTGACTCATCGAGTGTAGCAGAAGAACACTGCAACCAGTTGGATCAAATGACGCAAAAACTTACAAAAGAATAGCCTTGATTGGTCAACCAATCGACTCCTATTCTATTGCATGACAATGCTAGAGCAAACTCTGCATGAATGACAGTGGAAAAAACTACAAGAGTTGAATTTGGAAATTCTCCATCATCCACCATAGTCACTAAACCCAGACCCACTGACTACTTCTATTAGAATTTATACGATTTTTTCATAGTAAAACAATTTAATTCCGAGAATGCTGTAAAACTGGCCTTTCAAGAGTGTATTCATTCTTGTTTATCAAGTTCATATACCACAGGTCTAAATAAATTGCTGTTGAAATGGCAAAAGTGTATTAATAATATTGGTGTATACTTTGATAAATAGAACACTTCCTTGTATTTTAAAAACATCTACAAACTTTGTTATTTTCTACAAATTTCATACTTAGCGAGCTTTTAAATGGTAATTTTAACATGTCGGTCAAAACCAGTAAAACGGCGTAAATAAAAGGACTATGAACGAAATATTCGTTGGTGATTTGAAAGTATCTCAATATCGCTGTGCTTGAAATGTAGGTGATCCTCGGTAGCGCGGATAACGATTGCTAGAATGGTTTTGCCTGCAGAAGGCTAGAATTCTCATTCCACTACCCGACCTCCACCTTCGCTTCACGATGCCACGCCGCCATCAAGGAGTGGCCTTTCGAGATCAAAGGCGATTATGAGCATGATATCTTGGGATATTCCACCCACGAAGAGCGTTCCTTGGATGTGACGATGATCGATCGACGCCTTGGACAGCTATAATTCCACAAGAAATAAGGATTTCCCAAGTCGAACACCTCCTTGGTTTCTTCTCATTTTAACCCTTTTCAGCCGCTTTTTGTCCGCCATTGGCCCATGCGGGAGGATGAAAGAACGTGAAAATAAAAAAATGACAGATGGGCGCAGAATGATGTGAGGGTTTTAAATACAACATAATTATAAGTCAGATCGAAGAAAAGGACGTGAAAGTGAGTTTGTGGAGTAAAAATTAATTACATTGCGTAGTCTATATTGACAAATTTTGCCCGTAATTTGTGTATACTTAGTCTTTTCCCAAAGTACGTTTTCTGTGTTAAGATACAAAGACGAAGAAACATGAAAAAATTCAATTTTACGTAGACTTGTCTGCATGTGTTACACGGTTATTAAATGATAAATGTACTTATAAGAAAATACGGAAATGCGATAAATATACATTAAAATTTATTAAGATTAGATTACATTTATTAAGAATAGATTAAGATTACATTAATCATTAAGATTTTTATATACATTCCGTGCAACTTTCTAAAATGTATGTATTACTTTGTTTTTTGCTTGCTGAAATTAACTTCATTATGTGTAGCCACAGTAAATAAGACTGCCTAATATTCTCGTTTTACACATACGCACTTTGGTACTTTTACACATACGACATACAATAGAATGATATCAATATATATCTATATCCTCAAGAATTATATCTCCCTGAATTTCGTCCAAAAATAGT
Organism: Ampulex compressa; assembly: GCA_038496175.1. Classification (NCBI taxonomy): domain Eukaryota; kingdom Metazoa; phylum Arthropoda; class Insecta; order Hymenoptera; family Ampulicidae; genus Ampulex; species Ampulex compressa. The sequence goes on from JBCFXI010001050.1 coordinate 36,274, forward strand.
CAGCCACATAAAGCCATTAATCTGATCGCTATAACTACAAAAGACAACATTTTTGCATTGGCTAATGACATTATAAAATATTTCGTGCTAGTGTTTCACTTAACTCGTTAAACGCCATAACACCCAAATATGGGTTAAAGCTATGTTTTCACGGAGGCTGCCTAACTACCGCTCTCGACTTGAGCGCCTCGGAGTGTCAGCCTATTGTTCCGTAGCAGAAGGTAAACACGTTTAGAACGAAATGTTTCGGGACATGCATTCGGTTGAAAATCTTTCTTCAGGAACGAAGTATCAAAGCAAGCGTGTGAAATTCGGAGATTATTTCTTTTTTTCTGGAGATATTTCTTCTGTAGTGACGAACGGTTAAAGTGGTTTTGCGTTAAAATTTCTGCCCTCATTTTTTGGAATGTGGAAAAGGAAAATGGAAAAGTTCTTTCTTAGTGGATCATAAGGCAGTACCGGAGAAGCCTGTTACGAGGCCCACAAAAATTCAGACAACATAATTACTTCGTTATATTCCGATTCAGATACTGATAAATGCAATGATAGTGAATATAATATAGACAATATTGAAAATATTTTACAAGAATTGGTCATCGAGGAAGGAAGCAATGTTGTCACGGAAGAAAGTGCTATTCAGTGTAGTGAATGGAAGGAATTTAGCTGTCAGCAACAATCATTTCCTTCGACAAATAAGCGTCACCCAAAACAAGCTTACCAGAACATTTATTGCTCTATAGAAAGCAATACCTGCTGAGGTAAAAATTAATTAGAACACGGAAAAAGCCCCAACTGGAAGTAAGCGATAATCATATCGTGTTGCTAACACACCGAATCTCGTTCGGGTATGATAGCGGTAGGCTATTGGTTGCTAAAAAAAGCCACGTTTACGCGGGGTTGATAGTCAACGTGGTAATAGAAAACATATAAGGTACAGTCAAAAGGTAGGTTTTGCATGTGCCAAAAACGGTATCTGCATGCTTAAGGAAGTTGTTAAATCTAAAGTGATAGCTGAAAATTATACGATTTCTGGTATCGACAAGCGATACCCAATAATCGTTTGTGTTTGGACGAGATTATATCACTACCTCTATCTTCTGTATTCACCAGCAACGATCCTTACACGAGCGAAAGCAAAGTCACGTTTCTCGAAGAGGTGAGAAAATTTCACTCCCGCGTGGCCACGGTATCGTTCTATGGTCCACTAGTTTCGACAGCTTTAAACGAGCGTTCAACGGCTCAGTTATATCGAATTTCCGATGCTCAATCCAATAGCCAATGCCTGTGAAAATGTACCAGCCAGTACTAAATAAACAACGCCTCGTACAAACCTCAGAGTCTCAAATGAGATGGCTTTGAAATAATGCAGGAAGTATTCGTGGTAAACATGTACTCTACATGCATCCATGTATCATATACTAGGACATTTCTGGAAATTAATCTAAGACTGAAAGATCATTACAAAAACCTTATGTCCATAATATCCGTATACCAAACAGTATTGAAAAATATTTCATCGATTTCTTTTAAGAGAAATTTTGTTAAGATTATGTTACATTAATATAATAGTTAGTCCAAAATTTATTTAAAGTATTCATTTATAAAAATTGTTTAGGAGTACATCAGAATGTTCTAGATAGAAATTATGTGGGTTTGATTTAGCAGGTTGTTGATGAATATGGTATATATTTTCATTAATCTTTTCTTGTGTTCTGTAAAGAGACCATTTGTGGACCATCTGTGGATTCCATCAATCCTGAAAGGTATTTCTTTTTTCTATTCATTTCATCAATAACGCGAGCGAGATGTCCCACATTAAAACCACCAAGAACGCATTAAATTTACAAACGAATACACAGTTATTTAGAACTATTTATTCTATATTCTTCGCGTATAATTCTTTATTCAACATCGTAAAAAAGTATGAATTGATTGAGTTCGAATTGACAAATACGATTACGTAATTTCACAAATTTTATATTACCCATGTTTGAGAATCGTGGCTCATAGGACTAAATTTGTGAAGAATGATCCTCTAGAAACAGGTGTTAGGATTCTGCGGCCGATGTGAGAAGGCACTGAGGAAATCTATAGTGGAAACGGAAGGATAGTAAAAAAGTCCACACGCCGTGGAAAATTCCGAGACCTCATGTGTGCGTTTCTTCACAAAAGACTAACGATGAGCTTACACGATAACAAGAATAGTGATAGACACGCTGGTATAAGAATAAACAATGAGACGCACTTTAGAAACCGTAAATTCCTCGTGCAAAGAAAAAATGGGTATTATGATTTCACACTCTATACACTCGCAATGAGATTATTAAAGAAAACTGATACAATTCACTCGGCAAACATGAGAGTGTCCGTAGTAGAGATCCTGGGAGCGACAGGTTGAGATTTGTCCTGAAATCCGTTGCTAACCGTGTGAATGAGACATAGTCCTCGAGAGTGCAGCAAGCACTATGAGAACAACGGTTTGAGAGGTGCTGGAATCTGGCACTGTCGAGTAGCACTAGAGAAATTGCGAATCTTTCTCGAACAATGGAAGGGGAAATGGGAAGAATGGAGTGTGTAAAATATAGTTTGCTATTATTTTACAGCTGCTATTTTATCACACGTGGATTATATAACTGAAACTTCTGTCTTAATCGCCGTCTGAGACTAGGATTGCTTACGATTTTTGTCGTGGACTTTTTTATATCTTGTGGATGTCCTACTTCCAATATATATTCTACTAAGCGTTGCGTCACGAATCCGCCCGTTTCCACCTTCTCGATCGTCACCCAACGTGCCGTACAAGACGCGACCTCATTTTCTCCAACAACGTTAACGTTGAATATTAAATACTAAAAAGAAATACAATATGCCGTAAAAAAAACTTCAGTCAAGTATGACTATACGAAACTAAGTGAAAACCTTCATAATTTACGCTTGAGAAGTATTATCATGCATTCTTGAAACTCGTTTAGTACACACAATACAACGTGAATTATAAGAAAAGAAAACAAATTTGTGTTTATTATCATGAAATCTGCGTTATAAACGAAATATTATTTTGTAATAATCAGAAGGAAGGGTTTTATCAGTGAAGAAGGTTTTGGTCATGACAGTAATGAAGGGGTCGATGAAGGCATAGGATTCATCAACCCTTTTACTATTACTCTCCGCTTCACCAGAACGTCGCCACTGGACGGACATAAAGAATACACATTGCGCTTGTTTATACCTTGGCGTTTGGGTTTACGGTTTACACCTGAATAACACTACCGTAACATGCATTTTGATATACACGTTTCTAAGTGTTAAATAGCAACTGTACTCAAAGAAAACAATCACTTCTTAAACATAATAATAAGTAGATTTTATATATTATAACCGTTTTTCCTCCTTAATGGGAATTTTTCCTATAAAGCACTGGCAAGAGTTGAAAGAAGGTTACGAATTAATTTACTTTGCGAAGAGGAATTTCAAAGATATTCTATCATGAATTCCCGACTAGCATGTTTGAAATAAAGTGAAAGAAAGCGAATAAGACTTAGTAGAGAACATGAAATAGACGGAGACCGTTTACTGCAATAATATGATTAGATTTACCGTTCAAGTATAAAAAAAAATACAACAAGCAAGGAAAGTAACGACTGAGTAATCTTGGGCTACGGCGGCGGTCACGTGTAAAATGTAAAGATTTAACAAACTTGAACATTAACTTCATGACGAATATCAAAAAGAAATAGTAAAAAGGAAAGATACAGGAATGAAATTAATTTTATGGGGAAAGGATTGCCAAATATCCAGCAGTGACTGTGAACACTGCGGTTTTTGAGGCGACTCGTGAATCGCTGTAAGCCTGAAGGGCTTACGACTTCGCAAAGTTTTACGTATTTTACTTGCCCTGGTTCCGAGGAGGACGCTGTCTCTTATGCTCGTAGAAGGAAAATCCACCCTGAGGTACTGTAAAATAAATTCATTCATGGCCCCCACAAGAACCGCCTTAGACCGTTAGGATCACTAGTTCTAAACGTGCGTCCTCACTGATCGTCAGCATCCAGAGTGACGATAGATTAATTAATTTGTTCTGTCCCCTGAAAGAACAAGGAGAAGCTGAAATACGACTATGAAGGTGCCAAGCGACAGGAACCAGCTAGACCTGCTTTATCGACTTTACCATCGACATTCGCACGATTTACAAACTGTGCAGAAACTTATGATCATCGTCGATGTAATATCGACGATATATTTAATATAATTATTCATAGAAACAGGCGAATATAATATTGCGGAACCTAATATAAATTATTGCCAGTATAAGGAGATGAAAAAGGAGGGTGTTAGGTTTAAAAATTGAAAAATGTCCTTCAAGAAGAAACTTTTGCATCTACCACGATCAGCGTCGCCCATTGGTGGGCGAACGGATTATCTATTTCGCTATTGCAGCTGCGGTCGCCCAAGTAGAACGTAGTGGTAATATAATCGATTACAATATTGTATACATAGGGGCCGCGAAAGAATTTGGACCGTTGGCTTGTTGGATCCGGCGACTCAAACCCGGGACCTTTCACTTTCCTGGACTTTTAAATGGAATTGTACACTTGCAATCGATTTGTATTTAATATTTGGCTATATGTATATTACTATTACATGTTCTTTTGAAGAAGAGTTAAAAAAATAAACGACAGCTGTCAAAATTGTTCAAATAATATAACATTTTGTTTTCTAGCCGTATTGGCATGTTTTTAGAAAAAGTTTAGCGGAATAAATCATTGACGCATTTCATTTTTCCGAAAAATAAAAATACTTTTGAAGTAGGTTAGTATCTTATTTTTACTATAATATAAATATTTTTGCAAGAGCCTGTTTTGCTTGAGGAATAGCTTAAAATATCAAAATCGATACCCGCTTTCTTTTTGACCAAATATGTAAAATATGTATTGTGGTTTTTTAAATTATTTTTCCCTTTATCTGGCTACTGGAATAAATACATTAAGCTACACAGGCCCTCCGGTCAAATCACCCCGCGAATAATTATTTGTGTTTTAAAATCTCCAATCCTACATATATATACGTGTGATTACATTTGAGTTATTTTAAGGTATTTACATACTTATACACCACAATTAAATCTATATTATAATTGATTCAAATAAATCCACTCATTCAAATACATCAAAATACAATACATACAACTAAATAAAATTATGCACCACAATTAAATGTATATTATAATTAATTGAAATGAATCAAAATATGTAGTGCACATTCAATGTGTATTTTTAATGTGATTAATTCACCACATCGGTAGAATTAAGTCGTATTTATGCGCGATATATCGAGCGTTCGTAATAATAGAGTTAAATGTACATTAAATTTCGAAAGCGTTGCGGATAAACCCAAACCCAACCCAATACAAAAATCCGATTACAAGCAAATTCTTCTTAGATGCTATCTAATCTGCACACGTAATCGAATATATACAATGTTTCCATTATTACATGAGATTTTCCTTTTCCCTGATTTTTGCATATGAAACTTTTGTCGGTTGGTGAATTACATCCTTATTTTTCAGCATTACGTAATGCTATCTGAATTCATATGTCAGCCCGTAATGGAATTACACAGTAAATTAAAACTGTATTCGACCGCGTATAATGCGAGAAAAGCATTAAGCAAGAATAATCGTTTAACCTCATGACCACTCTAGTAATGGACTGTATAAATTTCCATTATTCGTATTCGTATAAATTTCTGCTTTAACGACCACGTGCTCAGTCCTGTCGAAAACTTTATAAAGTTCGCGCATGCGTATATATTATATCCTATTGATATTCAAAGACTACAAAACTGTATTTCTCACTGCATTTATCTGTACATCTGTTTTTTTCGTGCACGCCTACTAAATACAATGCACCTTGCAACAAAATTAATCGCGCAAACTGCTATTGGGTTGGCCAGAAAGTAATTGCGGATTTCACTGTCGGATGATTTTGATTAAATTTTTATGTATATTTACGTACTCGAAATGACAAACCAACGATGTTATTTTCACACTTCACACTTTGATTGTAATTCGGTCAAAAAACTCTGACGTTCAGTTGTGTAGCTCTTATTTATCGTCGATTCAAAAGTGAAATCACAAGTTTGCAATTACTTACTTGCCAACCCAATAGTTGCCAACCCAAACAGTAGAGGGTGTCAATAGAATCTGACTTTTTCGGAATAACAATCGGGTTTGCTACACCTTGTTTCACGGATTCGATGTTTAAGAACATTTGTATAGAGTCTTACGCGTGCTGTAAGTACGCGATGGTCGTGATAGGTTGAGAGCCAACGAGCTAGTTATCTCGCTTCGTTGCTCGATTACTGATGTGCTCGGAGCTGTGTCTAAGTTTCAAAGACGAAGGTTCTTTGAAGACTGTACTCGTTGGTGCTTGTGTGATGACCAACTGTCTAGAGCAAAGTGTGGTTAACTTGAATCTATTGTTGCTAAGACGGTTTGAGTTGCAAAAGAAGTCTACTCAAGACTCCCCGGGCAGAGTTTTAGAAGTTTTTTTATTAATGTGTGCCTTATATCAGTTTTCAAAGGTTTCTGCACGGCCTCATTACAGTAATAGGTCAACTGCACTTTGTGCCGCCCGACCCTTAGAAAAACACATTGATTCACCTTTGGGTTCCACGCTTGACTCTGTTTATTGTAGCGCTGCAACACATTTAAATTCTCAAAATAAATTTATCAACACTTCATACATTTTTGTTTCTATGGGAATTAGAGTCAAGGTCAGTAGTAATCCGAAAAATACGAACTTTACGGTATTGTGGCATGGGAAAATGATCAATCGAAAATATAGGCGCTGTGCGCGTTGCGCAGTCCGACGAACGTCAGTTTTTGAAGAGGCGATAGATGACGTCCAAGTGTTAGTAATATTAAAGATTTTAGAGCATTATGCATGTTATGTGCTTAAACGTGTACGTATACGTAGGCGTGAAAGACAAAGAATTTGGTTACATGGTAAAAAGCAAGGACTAATAGTTAATTGTCGTGACGCGTTGACATCAAGCAACACCTTTATTCATTGCATATTATTTTAATTTTACGTATTCCTTTCATATTTCTTAAATATCCCCGTAGTGATAATAAACTTTTATCTTACTATAACTAAACGCGTTCTCTTCTACGCACCACCACAAATATTGATTCCATGGTAATACACGAGGTTTAAATTAAAGGCTAAAAAAGATTTGGGCATATAAGGGCAGACGTTGGACAAAAAACAAAAACAATCGGGCATACAAAATAAACATTGTATAATACCATCTGTGAGATACAAAATAAAATTCTTTACAAACTACGAAATAATGCTTTTTACATATTCTCTATAGAAGATTATCGCTTATTATCGCAAAGATTGTAAGCTGTTCTTATACATTGATTTTGGTAGAGTTTTACAAAATGTATTGCCTATCATTCTTTCGAATCTTGTGTACTTTATATCTATATTTTCTGTATCCAGTTGCTCTCTAGCATAATAATACTGATTATCTATTACAGTATCACAGGCTTTGTGTTATTTTCAATCATCACTTTCTGTATTTTAATCGAAATAAACCAGCATTTTCTTCAAATTTCTTTCGTATATAATGGTATGCCAACTGAAAATGCGGCTTTATGCGATCGAACAGGATCAGATGCTCGATCGCGACTACGGTTGTTGACAGCAGAGTCGCGCAGAAACGCTTACGAGAAGCGGTTACGGAATTATGCAACCCTTGTTAAACTACTGTAATATAAAGTGTCATGTCATCCCTTCAATAGCGTTGTACATTGTATTCGTTTATCATTGACCACCAGAGTTCCTCGAGCAGCACCTTCCGGCGCAATAATAATACTGTAACCAATCGATCCCTTCAAATATCGAATTACCAAGTTGGCAGTTGTCCAATACTTCTCTTGATTATTTAAGTGCAAATTACTCAGCACATTGGCACTATATATAATCATCATTAGTGTCATACACTTAACCTCACTTGCTCGATAGTTTCTAATAACATATATTAAAATGGCCATAGCGAGCACCTTCATACACTTGTACCAACACTTTCTCTGATTTCCCTGGAGTTAAAGTTTCGTCGACGAGTTCAACATTTGCGCATCGAACATAATCTTTTGGCCATGGTTGTGTGGCGCAAATAATTGATCGGAGAAACCAAAGAATTTGGAATCAAATTCGATCAATTAAAGAAGAATCAGGAAGGAAAAGAATTTGACCGGAGGGCCTGGATAGCTTAGAAGTAGAGCAGTCGTGCGGGAAACGAAAGGTCCCGAGTTCGAGTCCCGGTTCAATTATCCGATGGTCCGATTTTTTTCTACGTCTATTTCGTTTATACGGATCGTCACCACCTTAATTCCTTAATTTTCTCCAATCTTGAACGAATATATTATTTCCCCTTTAATTATTTGAGCCATACAATCGTGACCATAATATTGTATTATGTTCCACACGCGAATGTCGAACTTGTCGACTGAACTTCAACTCGAGAAAAATCAGAGGGAGTGTTGGTATAAGCGTACGAATGTGCTCGCTATGGCTATTTTAGTATGTTATCAATATATATAATGTTTAATTACGTTGCGTTTTATAAAAAAAAACGACTCCTTCTAAGAGTTCCTTACATAACCAATTATTCTGTTCCCTCTTTGGTGATTCACTCATCCGTTTTCATGAATTCCTGATTTAATTCACGTGGAGTTGGTACAATATTCGATTCTGTAGCTCTGTTTACTTATATGTCATCGTTAATTTAATCTATTTTTTTCTGTTACCTCTTCTCCTTCAACACTCATTCCTAATGCTCAACTTAACGTACAGGACTCATATTCACATTCACTTCTCAGCTCCATTAATTTACCATTGTTTTTGGATACCAATGTGAAATCATCTTAATAAATCAAAAACATAATCGTATCTTTTGATCACGTTTTTCATAAATATACACAGCAATTTGGGACATTATTTTAATCTGATATTTTAGTCCGACAAGCTTTGAACGATTTTCGATCTGCTTTAAAGGGCTACTTTTTTTTGGTTTCACAAATATTATCTTTGGAATCTCTTCTGTCGAATAACTCTAGCTGTTACATAACAATTTCTTCATACCGATTTACCTCGACGCTCACTGATGTTATCATCATTTGATACATGTCTGTCTTGTAGCGGGTCGTTACATGGAGTTACGGATAATACGATCAATTGTAGGAAGTCAGGAATATATATATATATATATATATATATATATATATATATATATATGACTTATACACACCTAACTATAAGTTTACCTTCCTTTACTGCGACGCAACACGACGTTTCCGCAAGGGTACCAATTTTCGAGAGCGCCCTAAATTCAGCAGTCTCGTTCAAGTAGGCTAAGTAGATAGACAGCCAACATCTCGTCGTACCGAGAAACTATACAAAGGAAAACGCTTAATTCACTTGGGAGAAAGTCGTGTACTCTACAACCACAGAAGAGTCTCCTCCGTAATATAGAATTTAAGTAGGCTTTATTCAACGAGAAATTTAAATTGTCTATAACACCGTTCTATGTATATCTGGATATCGTAATTGAGCCGATTAAAAGAGGTATCGCGTGAAATTCACTTTTCATCCAGACATAACCTTTTTGTATTACCCATACATTAAATATAACTTAATTATTCATTATGACCATGTGCGAGCGCGCGCGTGTATGCAGTGTTTTCTTACTATTCATAATTCCGGTATCTTTACCACTCTATTATCGTATTTTTTAATTGTATGCGTTTCTGTATTACTCCTCTCGTCGTGAAGATCGGTAAATGATGTTTATTCGTTCCAGGCAGTACTTCCAAAGCAATACTTTTAATGATAAAAGCAACGTTGGACTCCTTGTGGAGTCCTTTCTCCAGAAACTAAATTTAATTGTCGTAATGCACGATAGCTCGTCTCAAAATTCTATTGCTGTGCAGAAACGTATATACATCGGTGGTAACGATGCAAGCAGCATTATGCATAACAGATCGGTCATGATTCTAGCTTTATTCAATACTTTGGCCTTTGTCATAAACTCATTTATATAGCTGGACATAGAAATACCGAGCGCCTATTTCATTCTATGCAGCTATTTAACTCTTCGCGAATGCAGCCATATTTGGGATATTATAAATATTCTATGAAAATCGAATTCCTCCATACAGGCGGCACGATGCGATATTTCAAGAAATCTGTTAGGTTTGACAACCGTTGCGCTCGCTGAAATTATGGCGATCGACAATTGTTTCTTGACGTCACGCACGCGTCTTGTAGCGCTCAGGATCCTTCCTCGCCGAACAATGAGAGAAACCGCACCGTTTTGTGTACATTATACGATAGTATATATGTATAAATGTATATAAATCTATACGTTACATACATACATCTATTCGTTTATTTTAACCCCTATTATTTTTCTGTAATTTTCACTTCAGTGTATTTTTGTGTGGACATATGTGTTCATATACTACCTATTATTATTGAAAATTTCCATACAATTCAATAAAAGTGATATTGATTATGCACGTTTTCTCGCTCTAGTAATAAAGTAATTAATTTATAAAAATTCCGTCGACATACTGATCATTGTTCTAAAAAAGTGCACCAGTTCAGTAAAGATTAAAAAACGTTGTTCCACTTGTAGCTGCCCTTGGAGCATACCTCTCTCAATTGTCCCAGTCTTTCTTCAATATTTTCACCTTCTTCGTGTACCTTTCCTCGTTACTCAATATACTCAGCACAATCAAAGCAAATGGTTTGTTGTCTTTCGCCGGCGCTCGGTATCTTCGCCGTGATTTTTATCCTTTGAACCACTAACATACTCCATAGCTTGTCGCAAGTCAGAATACTTTCTGTTTGTAGTTTCTACGAGACAAAATTATCATAAATCAACTTTTCCAAATCGTTCAGCACTCTCGGTGCAACCATTGTTCTTGCGTCATCGGTAGCCCGCGAGCGTTGAGTATTGCGCATAAAGGACAAAAAGGGACCCGTGCACAGAAGAGCGGATGTCACGCGGGAGACGCAGAAACGAGCAAACAAAAAAAAAAAAGAATAACACTATCTCTGGCATGCAAAATAAAACTCTTCGCTCCGTACAATGATCTATTTCTTAAAGCCCGGTCAGTGTATACTGTATTTTAAAAAATGCATATTTTACATGTTTACACTATTTATTATATAATCTGAGTACCTTTTTTAGACAGAAGATATATGCTGCGTAAAAAATGTAGTATAAAAAAGATATAGAAATGGATTTTTGTTAAAGTACGACGCTTGTGTTAAACTATCATAAACTACATACATTGTGTGGAATATAGAAATCGATTTACTATGTGGGGATTGATGGGAGTGGTTGGATTCAAGTATTCTATTCTCAGCGACTTCTGTTGATAAATAAAGATACCTTATTGATATTACTATGATACAGTATTATTTTATACTCTTGCTCTTTACTCTGTTTCTAACTCTAACTCTTTATTCTGCTCTCTATACTCTGACTTTGACTCTACTCTCTGTAATCTGCTCTGTTCTCTACGACTCTCTGTAAGTAACTGCCCTTCTTCACTAATTATACTTTGTATGCATCCGCTTTTATTCTTTATATATTATCTTTATCTTAATCTTATCCTCTTTATATCTGATTGAAGACGCAAGTAGTGAAGTACAAAAGGCACGAGCAGGAAATCGTGATTGTGAGACAGAAAGAGAAAGAGAAAGACATAAAGAAAATGTAACGATGGAAAGATTGATTCTAAAGAATATAAAGAATAGTGATTATGATATACGGGAGGATTATTTCCTAATTATTATATTTGGATTAAAAAAAAATGAAAGCAAAAAGTTTATTGCAACATGATCTTTGCCTTCTGATGCCATCTCTGATCTCTCTCACTCTCCTCTCTTCCCTTACAGCTTGTACGAGAAAAAAAACGTATACGTTCAATAAATAAACATTGGGGAAGAACGTAATACGTGGAAATATTATATGAAAACCCCAATATCATCTGAAAAATTTCTGCAATTTTCCAAAAATTATCTTATGCTATAAATATTTTGAAAATACGGTTTTGTCTGCAGTATACGACATGCAAAAGGCGTGGACATTTCCCTTTTCCTCTTCCCATCATTATGCAACAACCAACCCGCTGAGTCAGTCCTTCAGGTACCTCTTACAATCAGTACATTCGCATATCACGCATAGGCAAATGCACACATATATAAATACACTCACATAGGCACGTTGAACGCCACGTAACCTAGATATGGATTACGATATGATTCGCTGAGGCCCCATAACCTACAAATGGGTGACATTCTTCTTTTAAATATAAAAGAATCATTTAAAAATTAAAATACGATTTTGGTCATTTATAATAATTTTATTTGTAACATAATTCTAACGAATATACACAACATAAAGTAAAAACAAACTATAAAGGAAACAAACGTTAAAAGTACATTTATACTAAAAAAAAAGAATAATAAAATTTAAAATATACCCATACTAAAAATAAAAAATTATATTTATACTTAAATTTGTTTTTAAAATATATAAAATTTTATCAGTCACAATAGCATTCGTCAAAACATTCTAAACATAATTAAGGTGACTGTGGACACCCAGTACAATATCTAAGCATTTCTTCATCACTACTCGGCATAGTTTCATTTACATTTTCGCGCTGTCCGATGAACATTTGATGATCAATAAATAAAGATGTTAACAAAAAATACAGTGAACTTCACCAAATTATTTGCCTGAGCAAGTGGTCACTAAATGTTTTATTACTCCATATAAAACTTATCCATCAGATGACACAGATAACGAGCCGGTCAAATAACTGTAACACTTCCGGTGAACGAATACTCGCTGAGTTAAAAATTAATATCAAAACGCGGAAAAACTCTCAAGTAGAGATAGCCGAGAATACCATCGCGCTGCTTACATTCCGATTCTCGGATTTGGACCCCGGGAGGACCTCCACCGATTCGCGCTGGGCGTTCCACGTGTTAACACGTTAAGCGCCACGTCAGTCACCAGTGACTGACACTGACCATTCCATTCAGCCCGCGTCAGTCACAGGTGACTGACGGCGCATTTCTAAGCCACGCGCGTGGCCTGATGGGAATTGCCTTATAAATGCGCGTGGCACTCAATATGTTAAAATTATAAATATAATTTATTAAAACCAAGTAAACAGAGGTAAGGTTTGTTTATAGATTGATTATAGAAGGTTGTAACTTCTCGCGTTAAATTGTTCGCCATCTTTGAACCTAAGATTCGTAAATTTGTATGATAACATTAAGACTATAAGGGGACTCAGGATAGGAAATCAAAACAGTATTTATTGTGATTGAAAAAAGGTATATCTGTTTATATTCTGTTTATATTCTGGCTCGCCTATCGCCAAGTGGCTCGGAGTCACCCGCTTGACAGTTAACTGTGGCCTGAACGGAACCACGCGTAAAACTGGCGTGGCGCTTCACGTGTTAAGATATCGACTGTATATTTACATCTGAATAAAAGGGTTATGTTTTATTTATTCGCAACCTTCTAATATTCCTGCATCTCTGACAAAATATAATATTAATGTTATTCATTTTTTATACAATATTAATTGCGAATAGGCTATGCATCGAATCTACCATTTATCTACCATATATTTAGAAAATAAATAACAAAAGAAAATAATGTCGAATAATTTCGCGTATGCATCACGAGAAATTGTTTGTTGTATGAAAAATTGTTGCTTGTTCGTTGTTGTTGTTTGGTGCACCGTCCCTACGCCTATGAAGAAAAGGAGATAGAGAGCCCAAACAGCTAAAGTTATCAGTATTGAGCGCCTGTGGGGCGAAGCCGTGAAACAATATCTTAATCGTAACAGGAAATGAAGATATCTGCCCTTCATCAATACCGTGGATTCTGGGAATCCCCAAAACAAAATCAAAATCTAAAATGCATGCGATAGATGAACGTGCAGAATTCGGTCATGCTATCATCATTTTTTCGTTAAGAAATGATAGAAGTCTGTCAGTATATAACTCGGTACTTTTGGCCATGGCTTTCAGATAGATTATCATAATTCGAGTTTGCAGTACAGTTGGAAGGCTATAGAAAGCTTGCTGACGATCCCTCAATCTCCCTGATCCAAAGCTTCCACTAGTAAGATACAAGCATTTTCAAAGTACCCTTTACTGGGTTTTTCTTCACCGAGTAATAAGTTTTGAGATATTCACAAGCGATCTGAGGCGCACACGCTTGCGTATCGAGAGCTGCAAAATATCTGAATTTCCAACCTGCATCTTTATTTGAAGTCGGAATTAGTCGGAGAATCCATGACGCACGCGATTGTGTATTGGAAAGCCCGGTAAAATTCACGATGCATCCTACTCTAACATCGCTTTCGAAAAGCTTGAGGCGCTGTCGCTTGCGTACCGGCGGACCCGAAAGGATAAGATTGGTTTGATGAGTAGACGTATTAGGCGAAAAGTACGCAGTGGATAAAAACCCAAAGATAAAAGATTTTACATTGAACTAGAAAAGTCAATAAAAGCCTTTGTCGGTAAAGAAAGTTTCGTTGACAGCAAGAATCTTCTTCAACTTCCTGTATCCACCTCTGAATCCTTTGTCGAACATGCACATTCCTATGACGATTTCGTAAGAGAATTTGTCCAATCTTTTAAAAATTTTACCCAAAACCACTAATTAATTCGTCTCATCCCAGGGGAATATGTCACTTAGGCACGTTTGAATCGAAAAGTATTGAAGTCCCGTAATCCAGATAATAAGAAATCGGCAGGGAGCGTTAGTTCGTGACATACTTTATAATCAATCCGCGACTAAAGTAGAACACAAACACCTGATCGTGCATTCATTGATCGAATACAACGTTAATGTTGTTCTCTTTTTCGTACATTGATTCAAATTGGAAATGCACAGGGTTTACTATTCTTTCTATATGTATTTGTAGAGAATGATTTATAGAGAACTGTAAGAAAGCAATTCAGAGTAGTTTTGTTTCTGCGGATCAAGAAATTATTTGTGATTCATATAAGGATACTTGAATTGAGCGGAAGTGAATAGATACGTTTGCTAAAGCAAACATTATAAATCTAATCACTCCACAACTAAAGCATTACACTGATTTATTATCGTCAAATTGTTTATGCTGGCAGGTAGAACATTGTACTCTTACGAGTAGAATATCTTATAACATTTTTTGATATCACTCTTCAACACTTCCACCATCAAAAATGAATTTTCACGCAAGCAAGAAAGTGTTGATTACTTTTTAATTAAATTTATGCGCTTGTCAAGGATTTATAAAGAATTAAAATAAACGTGAGCTTACAGTTATTTAGTTCCCGAGCTTGGGAACAACGAAACAGTTTAATCGTGCATAAAACATGTACATCGTGTTATTGCACAAAAAATAAAATAAGAACTTGGATATTTATGAACGCGTAAATCCTCTAACCGTGTAAAATATGAATGGCATATTTTCATCCTCAACAAAAGCATCTTGAAATTATTATGAAACAGCAAAGCCACGCATGTACGTCAAAAATATGTTCACAAGCCAATTGGCACGTTTCTCGCGTAAAGTTGGAATATAAGGCATCAAATATTTATCGTAGGGCCATTTTTTGGTTATACCCATTCACCAATAAAAAAAAAGGAGCAGCCGTTATTTTCGGTCGTTCCGTAATCTGCTGAGTTTCATCGAAGTCCAAGACAGTGAGAAAATCCCCCTTCGAACCTAACTTACACGGTGATCTATGATTTTCCTCCTTCTTTCGCCTGATCCTCGACCCCGCATGCTCGATATATCATCCAGAAGAAAATCTCCACGGTATGTTCTGATCTTAAGAGATCAGAATACACATACCTTTAATCCCACGTTTTACGCGTGTCGACGATTGCGCCAAATTTAACTGCTTGATATTTATAACATAGAAATAATAACGCCAGATTAATTATTTCCACGACAAAATAGCTACGACAAGTTTTACACGTTTTTTATTTAGTTCAATGTAGATTGAGATTAAAAGCCCCAATCTTTTGCACAAAAGAGATGGATTGTTAACCACAAACGAATAGCTGCATGAATGTATGTGCCTCAATGAGTGAATAATGAGTGCCACTAGACGCCGAATAAATAGAGCCGTTTGCAGATAAAGCACAATTTTGATTGCACGTTGAGAGTAAATACAAGGGTGTGAAAATAAATTCAAATATGAGAGTTAGAGTAAAAACAAAAATCAATTCAAAATAGCATCAAAAAATAGTAAAATCGATAGTAAGTCCTGCAGTTAATTTGTATGTTACAGAAAGAAGGATCCAATCCAAGTATAACAAAAAGAGAAATCAAGAGAGACTAACCAAAACTAATACGCAAATCTAACTAATATTATTAAATTCATTGTCTGACAGTTACAGTTTTTTGTTTTACCGTCACTTTTCAACACTTAATGAATATTCGAATACCAATTTTCCACAAGATACGTGATGTCAAATTGCAATACTTAAAATGTAAAAAATTTATTTAGTTATACGCATACATTTATTGGCAGCGCAGAGCTTAATTTACTTACTATGGAGACCTTCCTGTAATCAAAATCTTAGTACTCATAAACGTTTTAGATGCGACAATGTAACGAACGTGTACCCCATTTCACCTTTATTTTATTTGCTACATTGCCGGATAGGTAAATATGGTTAACATACTGTAGTTAAATGGTATTGATAAAAATATGGTTCATTAAAAAAAATTAAAATATATACACAGGCCAAAAAACTATTGTTCAGAGAAGAGAATTGATTTTTAGTTTAGATCATGTCGTTGTACTCCTTTACAAATGGCTATGCCGTGATTCTTTACTCTCCACCAAATTCTCTAACAGGCACTCTATTCGCAAAACTCAACACTTTTGCTCAAACTGGAATGCCAGACGCATTTTTTCTCACACACACACACACACACGTTGGGACATTCGAAATTACTATGCGCCTTGTTTACATTATCTTTACATTATTATCTTACGGCGAACGACGCAACTGCCCGTCTTTATGGCTGCATTATTACGATAGATAATTTATACCCCAAGAAAACACGCTCTGAACACTGTCCAAAATTCTCGCGCACCACAATACTTTTTGCAATGCAAAGGTACAATTATTCCTGCATTAACTACCAATCTGTATCGGCAGCGTGCTAAAATCGCTCATCGTTCTTAACAAAAGCTTTGATAGATGTGCATTATTGTAGACGTACATGCAGAAAAGTAGCTCTGCGCATATTAATGTTTAATGCCGCACAGTGCTAACATATTGACGCCGACTTGCATCACTAGTGGCTTGGACGTGACTATCCCATGAGGCCACGTGCGTTATCGGTGGGTCACGCTTATATATCAAAGAAATAGAAAATGTGAACGTTCTTTTGGCAGAATTTCCTTTTCAATTGCCATTTTTTCATTGTGACAGTTATAGATCAAAAGGTGATGAATCATTTTTTCTCGAAATTTTGAAATTTTAATGTTTATCATCCCATTTTTTGTGCATATACCACGTATTTACGAGGCAAGTCCCACATATTAATTCTATAATAATTTTCCTATGCCATTTCACGGTTTTCTGAAAACAACTATAATATGATGGTTATTAAATAGGGATTTTTTCATTATTTTAATCGAGATAGATGGGCTATTCTTATCTCAGGTAATTAAGTATTTAAGACCACGGATGTTCACTGCATAGGGCTAACTCCGCGAATTATTATATCCATGACCATTGATGCGCGGAAATAGCTTTGCGAGTATTTACTGTACCGTTTGTCCATGTACAGAAATATCTCAACAGATATTTATTTTAATCTCCATTTCTATATGCAAATAACTGTATAAATGTTCCCTTTAATTATTCGTGTAGAGCAATATTGCAAATATTAACTTTAATATTTGTGCATACATACAAATGTCTATTACAATGAAGATGCGTAACTAAATGTATTACGCGAAAATAAAACCCCTGTAATGGTATTTTGCACAAAACAGTCATATCAGCGAATATCAAATATTTCCACATTTTTTTTAAAAGATCACTTAGTTGGAAGTACGATATGATTGCAAACCGAATGACCAACTTTTTATGACTCATAGTAACTTTCGTAGAACGTTTTATTTATATCTCCTACCCCATCGCAGTTATCGTTGCGCCTAAAATTTGTGAATTAATCAAAATCGTGCCGTTGTTAATCATAATCGGTCTCCCTCGTTTTCTTACAATATGAAAATATTTTTTGATCTGGGCTAAAATATAACTAGGATGTAAAAATTTGAAATGAAATTAATTTACAGAAAATATATATGGAATGTACCCAATCAAATTTCTGTAGGCTACATTAGACTACGTTAAAAACTGTATCATCACAAGAATATGATGATAAAGCGATGTGCACGTTTAAAGATTTATTATTTAGTATTGTAAAAATTAAATTACATATATATATATATATATATATATATATTGTTTCTTTTTTAGTTAAACATTTAATAAGTATTTCTAACAAAAGTAACAGCTTATTTTATCCCTGAAAATTGATATGCAACATAAAAATAAATATTGAAATATGTAATCTAAACTTAAAACAAACATCAAAATAAAGTTAATCTGTTATTATATCTGCATTAGTAATCAATTACATGAGATTTGTAATGTTCGTAAATTGCAACGAGTTGAACCGGCTTTGCTCATTTTTCATAGCATTTAAAGCACAAAAATGCTTGACTGAATCTTGTTCCATCCCTGCAATGTGTAACTAGGTAGTTAAAGTAGATATGACGACGTTTGCTCTGGTGAATGGTGCTTCCAATTTCCACCGATCCAGCTTTAACTCTGGCATTCCAGCTTGGCCGGCATTATGTTAAAAAAAGGATACAAATTTTAACAGCTGATACAAAGAAACAACTATAACACAATTCAGGACATGGCATACATTTAAAGTAGTATTTCTGCGCATTACAACATTTTTTGTGCAAAACTATTTGTCCGCGAATGATTTCTCACATGTTTTCACTTTGCTACAGGTTTCAGCATGTCATGTTCAATATTCGTCACATGGACTATAGGTACTTTTTACACCTTATCCTGAGGTGTTTTGGATGAAATTAAGAATATCATAAACAAACATATCGATTTTTGTACGTAGTCTACTGTTGTTTCTTACACAACCGTCTCTCCATTCACATATATCCAACTAATCTATTGTTCTGTAAAAACGTACTATAGTTGGCAAAGAGTGATATACATATAAAGAATATATAATGCGTATTTTAAACATGAGAAGTATATAAGCTATTTTATGCTTCTGTAATCGAAGCTATCACCTTTGTCAGTAACATTGTAAATAAATAATATATTTATAATATAATTAAGAAACTCAGTGTATCATTTTCTTATCACTTCTTTAACATCAAATAATATATTTTTCCCTATTTTGTATGTCAATTAATCACCGAGAAAAACAATTCATACAATTCGAATATAATTAAAACACATTGCCCAATTAAATATTGTATTATTTGCTTCTAACATCACTAACAGTTAAAGCTCTGAAAATACTTTTCCAAAGACCTAAGCATATGCGGGTTACATAACTTCCATAAGCGAGGAGCAATGTATGTTTCCTCTGCAAATTCTGGAAGCATTACTCCCGCACATGTTACGTGGGAGGATCTAGTTTGTCTTTAAAACAAAAACCGAATAGTCATTTGCGAAATTTCTGATAAATTGCTGGTAAGATTAACGGTGCGGAAGTTGTGCGCATTAATCACAAAAATAAGCAAAAGCGTCTTCCTCACACCATGGCTTGCTTCGGTTTGCAAAAATTTTCCTCACATATTTTATACAATCTCATCTGCTATATGTTAAGTAAAGTATTAGTTATTATGATAAAGATATAACTGACTTCTTTATGTACAGTGTTCAGTCGAAAGTAACCAGGTGAGAATTTGTTACAATATAAACAAAATTCCTACAAAAAGCAAGTTGGTACAGTGAATAAAGAGAATTTTCTATGTGGTACCTACATCGTAACTCTGGTAATTCAAAATCCATCTTAAAACAGTAAATCATAGGCCTTACGGCTTTAGTAGTTCGTATAAAAAATCAAGCAAAAAAAAAGAGTCTATATCAGCGGAGAAAAAGAGACAACTCAGTTATAAAAAGACAATTTTAGATGATAAATTGTACAGACATTTGTAAAGGGAGAATCGTATGAAAAAATTGTCTGAGAGCAGCTAATCCGTTGAAGCATGTTTTATTTATCAAACTCAGCAATCTTAGTAAAAGTTATATGTTAACCCATTTTACATCGACAATTCGAATCTCCTGTATGTGAGACAAATGCCTATGACAATCCAGCAAGGAATGACTACTCGAGATCTAGTTTGAAATACTACATATACCTCACTTAAATAGGCGCACACACATAGACACGAGGATGCGTATGTTGTTATTGATATTGACTGATGGGAAGATGACAGTAAGCTATAATCGATTCTAGTTCTCTGGAACGATTTTCGTGGACAGACATATACGAGCTCACTACACGCATGTCTAGTTTTAGTCAAAAAAAAACACGCGTAATTATTTATATTGGATTGATGCGTATGAAATGTCAAATTTTTAAGTAAATATATAAAACTGCATATCTTTTTTCAAAAGTTGTTTATTTAATCTTAATATGTTTCATTTGCTTGAATGCACTTCTCCCAACAAGATTTTAATGAATAAATGCCTGCTTTAAAAAAATTCTGATCTTTGGAATTAATAAACTCTGATATGGAATTTTTCAGAGTGTTTTTATTTTCGTAGTGTTTGGCCCGTAAAAACAGTTTTACATGTTTAAAATAATAAAAGTCGGCTGGCGAAATATCTGGTGAATAAGCTGGATGTTGCAAAATTTTATATTTTAACTCATTCAATTTTACAATAATTTTGTACGACGTATGTGGCCGCGCGATCCAAATTATTTCTCTCGGTTAGTTTGTGCGGTATCCACTTATCTATTTTTTTTAATCCTGCCAACTTCAGAAAGATGTGATATTCGTTGTATGGTCGACTTTCATTCTGATAGCAAATTCTCTTGTAGGTACAACTGGATTCGTTTCTATCTATGCTTTTAGAACATCATTATTCACAAACGTTTTAGGTCTTCCACGCGGTTGATTTTGTAGGGAAAAATCACTAGACCGAAATTTTTCCAACCAACGCTGTACTTTTCGGCCGTTAACAATATCCCCAAACGGCTGCCTTATATTGCGTGTAATTTTTGCAGCATTATTCCTAGGTCTCGTATAAAAAAATTACACTAATATAGGTTGAATTCATATCCGTATAAAGTTTAAAACAAATAACAAAAGAGCAGACATAATCTACTTTGTTAAAATATGACTCTGGCAATGGATAGTACGGCTGTAAAAGAAGTTATACCAAAAACAAGAGTATAACGAAAGCAGGGAAATAAAGGTTCACGTGTAAAGAAAATCCAACATTTTATATGCACCAATTTTATATTATCTAGATAACGCGTGACTAAAAAATCAAACGGAATGTGCTAAACCTAAATGGAATAGAATGATAGCAAGCATCAAATTGCAAAGCTTTGTCGCAGCTAATATAGAGCAGTAATGTAGTAGCTAATATAGAGCATCTAATATTAGTCAATATACGTAACTTATTGCATATTTTAACTAATCAGATTACATATTTTGTTGCGACTCAGACGAAAGGGACTGAGGAATATCACTACCGAAGTCAAATGATGATATGCATATAATTCCGATGTGATAAGCGACAAAATTCCTATTAAGAGATTCGACGCGCATGCGTCAAGCTCGTCTTATGCTATCGTACTCTTAATTAATTCATATTCTTCTTAACATGCATGTTTTTGGTTATGTCATTTTCGATTTCCGCATTTGGTTCTAAATCGTAGCCAATTGCTCTTCGTTGCCTATTTCGAAACGAGATTTTGTGGTTGAAGATTCTAAAAAATTTTTGAAACTTTTGAAGAAGAGTTAAAAAAATAAATATCAGCTGTCAAAATCGTTAAAATAATATGACATTTTGTTTTCCCGCCATATTAACATATTTTTAGAAAATGGTTAGCGGAATAAATCTTTGACGCATTTCATTTTTCCATAAAATAAAAATACCTTTGAGGTAGGTGAGTGTCTTATTTTTACTAAAATATAATTATTTTTAGCAAGGGCCTGTTTTGCTTGAAGAAAAGCCTAAAGCATCAAAATTGATACCTGCTTTTTTTTCGAAATAAATATATAAAATATGTATTGTGATTTTTTTTTAATTATTTTACCCTTTATCTGGTTGCTGCAATAAATACATTGATATTCTTTAAAATTTGATTTAAAAAATCGGGTTTCTAAACGGTTGAATAAAAGAATATGATACTTAAAAACATTAATGTAATGTAACTTAATTTATATAATGTATTACACAAATGTGTAATCATTAATGTAATATAATTTATTCAAACAAGGTAAATAAAGATAAGGTTTGTTTGTACATTGATTGTAGAAGGTTGTCCTATTTGCGTTAAAGTTTCACGAGAAAGGACTATAAGCGAAAGCAGGATACAAGTCCAAAACAGTATTTGTTGCGATTGAAAAAAGTCATATGAGCCATCTGTTTATACTCTGGTTCGTCTATCGGCAAGCGGCTCGCAGTGGCCCGCTTGACGACTAACTGTGGCGTGAATGGAACGGCAGATAAAATCCGCGTGGCGTTCAATGTGTTAACCGTGTAGACCCACCTTTTGCGTAGTTGTGCATTGGTATCACGAAACGAAACTTCGTTTGGCAGATCAGAGCTTCTGACGTCATTGAAGCATTAAAAATGTCAGAATCTGAATACGTTGGAAAATATACGTTGGCGCTTGTTGAAACGGGATAAGAACTTACATATTCCTGACACCGCTTTTCGATTCATGCAGCCACTCGAAATGAGCTCGACATGCTGCTCTACATGCTTAAGGAGCAGTAATACTTTTTTTTTTATTTCAATAAAAATACTGTCTGTGCCTTTACATTAATGATTAACCTATTCAAACTTATCCATTTTGACAAAGAATCATAAATGGATACATGAAAATTTCTTCTAATATTGTTCAAGAAAGAAGTACATGTGCGATGTGCATCGGATCATTCCTTGAGCCATGGGTGGTAGTATAATATAAAGTGTTGCTCCTAAACATCTTGCTCATTAGCAGTAATAATTATTATTAGTGTTATATTAGTAATAATTATTATTACTGCTTGTTAAGACCACAGCATCAAACATTATTCTTTGAGAGTTTGTGGTTCGCGACTATAAAACTGAGTCCCCATTTTTTTTCCGCTTCGACGAACGAAAATAAATTCTATTGTTCATTCTGCGTCACTGGAGTAGGCTGAACCCTATTCTAAGTGCTACTTAAATATTTGCCAGGCATCTGTAGATTTCATAAAAACCTGCAGTAGGGAGGTGGTTCTCAGCCGTTTGCAAGTTTCAAAAGAGGAATTGCAAATCCTCAAAGTTATTAAAAATCCTGTATTAATTATTTTTACCTTACTTTCCGAGTAAGGTGTAATACCAAGCCAGACATCCAGGTGTAGATTCGGGAATCGGCGTAACAAAATCAGCATGTATTATTTTCCTTACACTAAACCTATCGAAACCATTCTGTCGATTTATTGACATCTCTTCTCAATATCCATTTTCTGTATAGATATACGTGGCATACATAAATATATCCAGAAAGTGGCTGCTGGATTTAGTATTAAAGTATTTACACACAATTATCTCCGCGCTCGTATGGTGAGTCAGCTCAGCACATCGTGCTGTAAGCACAGCCGCATACAAAGTGACATAAGCGTAATAATCATAGGATCTGTTGTATTCCATTTTTGTTGTGTGAATCGTTTATTTCGAAAATATATTTTGTTTAAATATATTCGCTTGTGTAATTATTAACCAAGCCAATGCAACGCTCAGCTTTTCAGTACCCGAAGACACCAATCCATAGGTATGTGGTGTGCAAGATTTTCAAACCACGGTATTTACCCGGAATAAGAATAATAAAGAAAAAATCCCTAAACATGTTCATGGAATAGGGCGGCGATTAAGGTTATTGTTGTTGTTGCTTGTTGGATTTCCGGCATCGACATGACTGTGGTCAATTCGCCGTAGGTGATTATAGTGTATAAAACTTCGTGTATAAACCTTTTTTTAATAACACAGACAATTCATTTATATCAATATAAGATTACAATAAGGGAAAGAATATTTAAAATAATTATTTCATAATATAAAAAACACACAGCACTTGAAATTGATCGAAAATATTTATTTTCAAAAAACTGAACAGTTAAGAATTTAAAGGTAACGGATGGTTCAACAACATCAAGAAATAAGTTTCTAAAACATAGTATTTTACATTTCTATCGAGTAAAGAAAAATGAAATGCGATAATATTAGGAAAACCATTTTTTATATACTTTTAGTGTATGGGACATCACGTTTTCGTATTTAAAGAAATACAGTTTAGTTTTTCTAACGATGCCCAGACTATGAATATCATGTAAACAATGACTTTTCGGTTTACAGAATTAATTAGGTTTAAAAAATATTTTGTCGTAAAAAATTTCGTAACTAAAATCGTATTTCAAGACGATCGGACAATACAGCGCTAATCACACAAGGCAGAACCAATGAAGCTGTAATCATTCAAGACCGGACGAGAGACATTTCCTAGGCAGTGCACTCAAGCAGACTAAGGCGGTAGTACATAAGGAATCAATAATTCGTTCCCTGGCTCCTCACAGGGAGCGAGGAAAACTTAGAAAATAACATTCTAGATTTATAAACTTTATGATTCATAGGCGCGCGATTTCCGAACTGCGTAGAAATATATAATTATGGTTATTATAACACACATTGACATATTTAATTATATTATTTATAGAAATATGAGGTAACAACATTATAGAACCTGATGTAACTTATTGCCAGTATAAGAAAGTGGAAAAAGAATGTATTATCTTTTAAAATTGGAAAAATGTCTTTTGAGCAAAAACTTTTGTATGCGAGTTATTACGTATAATTATTTTGTAACATTAATAGAATGATAAGGTTAAATCAGATAATTGCGCGAGATGCATCATGGACCGATTATTAATTGCTTCTTTTCAGAGCTATGGTATCGTTCTTGTCGGAATCATAATTTATTTTACATTGGAACAATCGGTCGAGCAATTCATGATACAATATCGTTATATGTATTAACTCCGGTGTAAAAATTTCGTCTTAACACGTTGACGCCAGCCTGAATCACCAGTGGGTCGAACGTGACTGTCCCGTGAGCAGGTATTCGTTTCTATAGAATAATAAAACTTCTGGTGAGCTTATTTTCGGTGGCGCTTACTTGAGTAGTTATTACATTCTACTATCACTGCATTTATCAGTATCCGAATCAGAATCTATCAATGTGATTATATTTATATTTTTCTCCTTTTGAAAAATCTCAGCTGTTCCTCATTGCTACTATCTGAATTTTGATAGGCCTCGTAACAGGTTTCTTCTGTACAGCTATATGATGCACTAAGAAATAACTCCTTCAAAAATTTGAACGCAAAACAATTTTAACCATTCATCACTACAGAAGAAATATTTAAAAAAAAAGAAATAATTTACGAATTTTACATAGTGATAAATAATTGAATTTATTATGAAATGAAAATAAATTAAGAAAGAGGCACATGAAGACCAGGGACGTGTACTACTGTTACGGACTATTCGCGACTATCGAATTTATGTCGCGGTTTCACGTCTTTCAGATTTATTTTCCGAGGTTTTGAGATTACGAAATTTACGGTTTCGGGTCAAACGTGTCTACGCGACACTCCCTTGGGGTGAGGCAAATTAATTAACACGTTGGGCGAATTTTTTAAGGCATTCAGTGAATTCTTTTACAAAATCACCGTAAGGGTGAGGATATTCGGCACAGAATTCAGGTGCGGAAGTACCAGGTTGAGGAGGGTGCTCGATACCGACGACACTTTCTTTGGCAATAAAGGCTTTTACTGTTTTCTCTAATTTATTATAAAAATGCTTAACCTTTGAATTCCGTCCACCGCGTATTTTACGTCTGGGCTGTTTACTCATCAAACCGATCGATCGCTTGGGGTCCGCCGATCGCAAAATTAATGCGTCTCAAGGCTTTCCGAAAACGATTTAGCTCGGGACGAATCGTGCTCCTTGACGATTTTCCAATCGGCAAATGAATACGTCTTGCATCCTTCGTCTAAGTCTCGATTAAAAAACCGAAGATGCGGGTTGGGAATTTCAGACAGTCCGGAGCTTTCGATCGCAAAATTAATGCGCCTCAAGATCGCTCAGGATGTCTTAAAATTCTTAATCCCTCGGATTCTTCAGAACACCGATACGCAAATTTAATGCGCCTCAGAACGTTCACGAGAATCGTAAGCTTCGGAGTCCCTACGATATTGCCAAACTATCGATACGCAAAATTAATGCGCCTCAAATGGTTTAGGAATATCTTGAATTTCGGTATCTCAACGAAGAGAACTCAAAAAGAAAATTTTAGTACTGAGTTAATTCTTACTTATGTTTGTATCAGGAAGATCGAGAGAACTCTGGAAACTAACATCCGGTCGAGTCGAAATTTTACTAGTAATAAGCCTCCGCGTCCTGAAGGTTTCCCATATATATACTGTTGGAAAACTACCCTTTCCTAGGGAAAAAATGCAGGGTATGACGAGGTTCTGCACGTGTATCTGTGGCATGTGCGTTATATTCTTGTACCTAAGGGTCCTAGAGTCCTAGGCATTGACAATGAATAGATGCCTTTGAGGACTCTAGGAGCCTCTTGTCGTCTTCTGCTATAAAGATGCAATTTTATGGGTCTAGACTTTTGGGCGCTTGGTTTCCCTAACTTTTGTTTATTGGGATTTCTAAAGATCATTGTGTCTTTCCCTTTCACTATCGCTGACCTATCATTTGGCAACTGGTATGCAGATGTTACATTTCGCTTGGTTTGTTTCTCGATGTCCCTTTTCCATAAGCGTATGGTCGGCGTACATAACACTACCCTCATCCCAGCTGACCGGTGTAAGATGTGGGATGGATTGAATGAATATATGCAATGTTACATATAACAAAAAATTACAGGTGTGTTGCAAGAGAGTTAAAGATCAACAGAATTCTTTTTTTAAATACGAAGACGATGCCGGCATGCGGTTTACTTGTTCGACTCGTCGGTTTGGCGCACTTACGCCGCAACGCAACGTTTTTTGTCAAGACGCCTTCAAGCATGCACTCCCAGACCGCAGGCTGTACCACACTCCGGTACGTCCATTCCTCACATGCTTTGAGCATCCAAAGGAAAGCTCTCGAATGCCCAAAATCCGTTTTCCCAAGACCACTCGAAAAGCGCTCTTTACCGCGGATCTCAGGGAAGAGAAAGGCCGATGTTAGGCTGTTTTGAATTTTTGTTAACCTGTATGTAACCGAACAGTGATATTACGCATATTAATTCTATGATAATTTTCCTATATTTCTTCCTAATTTTTCTATAGCATTTTACGGTTCTCCGCGAACAACTATAATATAATTGTTGTTAAATAGGGCCGTTAATTAATTTAAATAAGGTTGTTAAATAGCTTCATTTTAACCTTTTAGGCACGGCCGGACTTTGCGCGAGGCTGCTTTTCTGTACGGTCGAGTTCGAAGCGAAGTACGCGTACACGATGTACACCGCAATGTGTGACGAACAATATTATTATTTACGCGAATACATTCATATGAAATTTTTGATGTTTAAATTATAATTTTTGTTAAAGACATGATAAAAAATACTGTAATGTTAATAATACAATTGGGTATGATATACAACAGTATATCGACAAAATTAATGACGTATTTCGATCAGATTGACCTGTCTATCTGTTGTCTAGTTGATTAGTTGTCTGATAAAATTGATGACTTATATCGATCAGATAGACAAGTCTATCGATTTTTTGAAGACACGTCATGAATTTTGTCCATGTACTTCACACAGATTGATCGTTAATTCACCTATCTACTTATGATATACAATATTTTTAAACTTTTTTTAAGCTTTTTCTGGAACTTATATAAACAACACGCATTCCCGATTGCCACCTCAAGCAGATGATAAAAAAAATTTCTTATATCATTTGACACTTTTCCGGACAGAACGAAGATGACATCCGCGAAAGCCACTAAAGTCGTGCGCGGTTCACAGAGATGGCCTTCGCGAAAGCTGCTAAAGTGGCGCGACGTTCGCAGGGATGAATTCTGCGAAAGCCACTATAGTGGCGCGTCGTGCCTAAGAGGTTAAGCGCGGTGGATGGTTTATTCCTATTTGAGATAAACGCCGCGGCTTAAGACCCTGGCATACCACATCTATTATTTATACATTAATACTCGGGCGCTAAGTGCCAGGGACGCTTGGAAATCGTCAGTCGGGGATTGAACGAAATCGCCGGCATCAACGGAACAAGTAGATAGTACCGCACCGGCCCACGAAGCGTAGCATGAATTCGAGCACCGCGTCACAGACAAAAACATGAATATCATCAATATGTTAAAAGACATTTCTTTAATTTCGAAACGTAATCCATTCTTTTTCGACCTTTTTGAATTGATAATAAAATATATTAGTTTTTTTTTTTTAAATTCATGTAAGATGCGAGAAAATGCGTAACTGTAGCAAAGCGACTACGTGCCCTGATACAACGAATCCTTGTCTCCAGGGCACGTAGATGTGTGTGTGTATTGGTAGGATGGTTTTACTTTAAGCTCGACAATAAAGGCCGCCGATAGTGCGTCGCGGGCTGTTGTTAGCCCAAAAATTCTCAGTGCGTACTTGATCGAGATCCTAGCGCTATGGTCAGTGCATAAAAATGCGAGTTTAGAGTTTTACAGATCTGTCGAGTTATTAGTATAGAGCGAGTTTAGAGTATCAGTATTATCATGTTTGTTAGTATTATTACGGTTATCATGTTTGTTAATATCATCAAACGTATTATAGAAGAAATGTCTCGCATAATTCACCAAACCGCACATCACTCTCTTTAATACAAACAGATCCCACATTTATTTTCGGCACCGACTGCTAATGTCATTTGGCCTAGAACCTACTGTTTAACCCTTTCGCACCTCAATACAAGCTTACCATTAAATAAATGACAATAAATAGCAATGCAGTACGATAAATTCTCATTAGAATTTATAATAGTTCGTATGGTACGAAGGTATGAAAGTGTGTGTGTGTGTTTGTACGTGGAAAAATGCGTGACGGGAGCACTGCCTAAGGCAATGCGAGGACAGTCGGGTGTGAGCAGTTTAGCCGTCCAATTTGAGAAAAGGTGCTGAGTTTTGCGAATAGAGTGTTTGTCAAAGAATTTGGTGGAGAGTGAAGAAGTACGACGTAGTCATTTCTAAAGAAACACACATTTCTAAAGGACAAGTTTTATACTAAACCTCAACTCTCATCTGTTAACAGTAGTTTTAATAATCTGTGTATATATTTCAACCTTTTTAATAAACCATATTTTTATAAACACCATTGTAGTACATCTATGACAAAAGTAAGTACACGGGGATGGGTGCAATAATTATATCGGCCATGGGACCATAATAGCTCTAACATCATGTTGTAATGTACGATTGTCATCTACATTCGCTGATTATGATAACAATAAAATTACAATAGTCACATAAGTACATTTGATCATTAAAAATGTACTAAGATTGCGTACCTGTACCTGACCTCCTCGTACCTGACAGATTTGAATGCTATAATATTATGCACTTTACCATTTACATAATATACATCATCAACGAATCACATTAATGGTATGGTATATATGTATAACATATTCAAAAATCGGTTAAACATGTGCAAGGAAATTTTACATTGCTACAGTAGGTGCAAAAATTGAGAAAATAGTAACTGATTCAATGAAATTCGCTTAAACTGATTACTATGAGACTTACAATCTTTAATAACTACAATCGATTGATAATATTAAATAGAGGATAAAAAAATATTCATTATGGAACGTTTCTGAATTTTTTTGTCATAATTTAACGAATTTTTTTATGGAGTACTTTATGTAGTTTTCATAGTTCACTATTTCACGAAGTTGACCTGACGGCATTGCAACAATACAATGTGCATATCAGTAGTACACATAGACGACATCTTTGTTGATGTAAAAGACACGCTAGTGCACACCTAAATTTAAAACAGTCATTACGAAATCGCGGAATCCGAATTTGGACAGTATAAAAGTACATTTTAAAAAATTTGTTTATAACAATAACCGAAATTTTAGTATAATAGGCCTATTATTTGTATCCAATTTAACATAGTGTTTTGAGACCGTCTGCTTATGATAAATATAGCCGATCATTAACATTATCCGTGATTATAATAATGGTATGTCACGTAATACAAAAAAAATGATGCATACAGAAATAAATGAATAATACATTAAGCAGGAACGGGGTGTTACCGTCGCGAAAGTAACTACACGACGAGAAATATTAATAATGGAACGACACCTCTGCAATCATATTTTATCTTGACTTATATTCATAATTCTTGATCCATACGTTTATTTATTTATGTATATTTATTAATTTTTCTGGAACTTCGTTGAAATCGCAAAACTTCTAAAGTAACATATGCCTTTAATGCTCTTGGGACAAATTTATAATAACTCCTATTTCCACACACTTTTAATTACGTTTAAAGGGTTTAACGAATACACCATTTTTTAGGAAATTTTATAAACACTACTAATACATTCACATTATTGGAATATACACTAGCCGTAAAGTATACCGTGTAAGTCTATTTCGGACGCTTTGTCAGTCGGCACCAATCCTGTTAATGAGCTTATACATTCCCAGTAGTAAGCAGTCGCGTAAGTCCAAAAGTAGAGGTAAACTTCATTAGTCAGACGTGGCTAACGAGTTCCTTCGTTATTTTTCCCACATCTTTTTATTTCCCTTTCTTTTGCGTTGCACTGGTACATCGTAATGTGCACCTAATTACGGAGACGGTGCACAGTAATGGACCTTAATAGACTTACGCTCAACACCCCTACCCAACTTAAAAAGACATAAGACATGTTGGAACATACACAAGCACGCTCACATTCATACATACCATTGCGCGAGGGAGTATTTTTGGGAAACACCATTCTTGACCTGATTATTTTACACTGAACATTGTTCATAATTACGTAAAAGTTTCGGGCTCCTTGTGTCGTTAGGACGACGGAGCGTGATACGTAATGTAAATGTAATGTGCTTTTTCCATCGTCACTGAGATCACATGTAATTATTTGTGACTAAATATATATATTTTTTGCTTTTATATTATTGCGTCCTGTGTAATATTTTAAGTGGCTGTCCGAAGACTACTAAGTATCCTTACTGTTTTATCGTTTCTATCCCTTACAACTTCAGAAGTGGGATAACAAACTGTCCACTTTTATTCTCACGAACTTTAGAAGTGGA
Source organism: Ampulex compressa (assembly GCA_038496175.1). Taxonomy (NCBI): domain Eukaryota; kingdom Metazoa; phylum Arthropoda; class Insecta; order Hymenoptera; family Ampulicidae; genus Ampulex; species Ampulex compressa. The sequence continues at coordinate 67,978 of JBCFXI010001050.1, forward strand.
ATAACTAATTATTCACTTCTGTTCTTACTATACAGCAATCGATTAGCTATTTTGTAAATAGTTTATTTCTAATCTCTGATAATTAATATTTCCACCAATTAACCCTTTGCCCTACAGCAACCTGTAAGACTCGTGGTCAGGTATTCGGGCCAAAACTGATTATCATGGGTCTAACCACCGGTACGTCGGCCGGGCCAAATATAAACATCATTACATTTTCCTAATAGATACGACTTATTCACTCATGATTTGTTTGTAATTATTTATAAAATATCTTGCAAAATTAAACCTGTTGTATCTTGCACATGTATTTACATTCTATAAGTTTTGCGCGATTGGTAGAACTTAAGCTGTTTGAAATTAAATCGTAAGATTCATTCCTCAGTATTCAAGAAACTAATTTTTGTATTACGATTTTCACTTTCTTTTTTAAATATTGAAAGACCAAACACTTGTACCCAACGTACATACTACTTGCGTTCTGAAACATACCTTATTGCTGAGAAAGGACTTGCAATGCCAAGTCCTATTACCCGAACTTTATAATATCCGAGATCCTCAAGGGTCGTAAACCTGTGTCAGGAAAACAACCAAGTGCATTCGATGTTTTACAGATGGCTGGGTAACAAAGTTCGATTATTCTCTGTATGTGTCTCTTTGCTACTTTCCTCTCGATATCAGTTAGCAAACATCACAAATCCTTTGGCGAAATTCACGGTAAAAGTTTATTTGTGTTCAGAAAATGCCTCGCGGCCCCGCAGTGGATCATCCTGCTCAAGAACATCCCTTCAAATCTTGGAGTATTGATTTAAAATATAAGGCAGCAGTGAGGTTCAAGTATTTTTTTGCCAGCGATTTGTGTTGATAAGTGATTGTACTATATTATTATTGATCCTGTGGAAGGGGATAATGGTGGTGGTTGGGTTCAAATGTTTCTTCGCCAGCGACTTGTGTTAATAAGTAAAGATACTTTATTATTATTATTACTATGATACGGTCTTATTCTATACGCTAGTTTTTTACCGTGCTCTTTGACTTCTCTCTCTCTCTGCACTCTACTCTGTAACTCCATTTTGCTTTCTACGACTCTCTGTAACTAACTCCGTGACTCTTTTTTGGACTACATTCTTCTTCTTTAATATCTCTGCATGCAACCACTCTCATTCGTATACATTCATACAACCATCTGCCTTGTGTATTCCTTGAAACTATGCGTCACCTAAAACTAAACCATGTACTCTGTCCCACTCGCTTTTCTTTCATCACCTTATGGTCCAATCATTCTTCCTTAAAATTTTATCCATTCTTATGGATCTTATTTTAAAATATTTATCCATTCTCACGATGAGCTATTTTCACATTCCCACAATACGATATAAGTAATTTATATCTACTCTGGCACTGTAACGCTCGTTCACTGTTGTCTGAATCTCAACTCTTACTCTATGCTCTAACTCTTTGTTCAGTCCCAAGGAGCGAACATGATCGGACTAACAAGAGCAAAGGCAAAGCGGGAAAAAACCAGCGGATTGCTTTCTGACTTCAAGGATAGAATCTTTACCAGATTTTTGCCTAATCTCAGAGATTCATAGAGCAACAAAACATTTGGAATTTCTAAAGCTTAAGGGAGGCGCTTCGACCATTAAAATCATGTGTCCTGCCATTGTTCGATGTCACGAGCAATTTCTGAAGAACGGTCAGGAAAAACAATCTAGTCACGAACAGGGCTGCATTTATTTGAAAATGCTCAAGCAATCAAATTGAAGAAAACGCACCAAAAAAATCTAAAAACAAATATAAATTTCACGATTGGTGAAGGAACTGCGAAACCCCGCCCAAGGAGGTGGACAAAACCTCGACCAAATCTTTTAACAGTTCAATTTAAAACCCACGAAAAACACCATACCAGTCGTCAACTAACATTCAATGCTCGCAGTTTTCACGGTAACACTAAAACGGTTCTCAAAGGAGCGTCTTTGAGACTCAATGTATAACGTAGCAACAACGTAGCAGGACAACTGGCTCGTTGTTTCTTACATCGCAACGATTATAATACGTTTCGAGATATGATTTTTATATATCGACCTTGTAGAGTAAAATATTGTTATACAAAATATAATCGTCAATAATTTCCCTCGATCTCAACTAGACTTGACTTGAACGCATGTCAAATACTAGCATAAATTATTCATTCGTTTTGAAAAGGCTATATTCTCAAAGTATTACAGGTACACAAATAAAATATATATGAAAAGAAACTCACCAAGTTTATACACCCTCTACAAATGTTCAATGTGTGCCCCTTTGACGACACGACACACGTCCAGACGATAATCGAACTCATCCCATACAATTTCTAGCATAGTCTTGTCAATTGTCTGCACTGCAGCACTGATGCGTTCTTTGAGCTCGGCCAAGGATTGCGGTAGCGGGGATACGTACACAAGGTTCTTAACGTACCCCTGCAGGAAGAAGTCGCAGGGCATTAAATCAGGGGATCTGCGAGACCAGAGGGACAAAGCTAGGTCATTCTCACCATTCACACCACTCGATTATCGTCTGGACGTGTGTCGTGTCGCCAAGGGAGCACATATTGAACATTTGTAGAGGGTGTATAAACTTGGTGAGTTTGTCGTTCTTTTCATATATCTCTCATGCGTGTACGTGTTGTAACCGTATGGACGATTCCATACACTCGGGCGGTCCACGAGTGGCCGACCGAATCCCCTGATCGACGAAATCTCGTGCGCATGCGTCGAGACCCCTCCTAGATCGTCCGATCAAAGGAGGTCGATACAGCGCACGGAAGTGACACTCTGCATCTGCTGGTTAAATCGGAAGGACGTTCTTAGAAGCATAGGCATACATGCCCAATTCTCATATCACGCGATTGTTCAGATCTTATACGAGGTAGTGTGCACATTAACACAATCATTCACAGGAATTGCTGTACAAGAAGGGTCTTGCTTGTATTTGGGCGCGATAGTCCCGAATACGAAATAATCGTTATTGGCTTCATATTCCGCGACGACAAATAAATCAACATCTGCCGGAACGGAGAACGGTTAGTGGTACTGGGCCATACGGTTCTACTCATACCCGACAATCCTTGTTAGCCCACATGGCGCCTCTGAGACGACTTAGCTCACTAAGGTCCCCTACTTGTCGTAGATTTGGCGTTTTCGCTGTGCTTGGCAAAGTGCGTTCAGGTGGTGTAGCGATTGACCGCGGAGAAGTGATCTTGTGACAGTGATCTCGCGGAGAATTCGCCCAGCTCACTGCGGTGCCCGCCGATTCTCCTAGCGAGTTTATGTATCGCCGATCAAGGGCCATCGTCAGCGACCGTTCCCACTGATCGTACTCACGTCCCGGAAACTACGGGAGCAATCCTTGGTGCGTATTCGGGTGTCGTGGGAACACTCGATCTTCGGATTGCCGAATCCACGTACGTTGACCGGATATTCTCCAGGAGGCTGACCCTGGGCCTTACTCTCCTCCCCCCGCAATTGCGGCCGGACAGATACGGTTGTCAGTTTGGTCAACTCAGATCGTGTAAACAAGCTGGACAGAGCTGAGCTGAAGTCGTTTCCCGGGAGCTGGAAAACTCGTAGGGCTCTCGAACCCCTGTGAGTCGTCCTAAGCTTTTTCGAGCGACCCACGCAGTACGCCTGCTGTTTTGTCGCTCCTGGTTTCAAGGGGAAACCAGAGGGCACGCGACAACAGCTCACTCGTTTCGTCGTGTAGGAGAGCCAATGACAAACCCATAGCCTTGACCGCAAGAAGTCGCATCGCAAAATCTAAATTTAGCCACCAAGGGGGGAGTCAAGCGGAAGGGCCATACATTCAAGGTCACGCGCATTTTGTAAACACTACGCACTGCGTTTATTTCACGAGCTGTAGCTTTAGAGTCGTAAGAAAAGCGAGATCACGTCGCAATTGATTCCACCGACCCGCGTACGTAGTAATAGTTGTTTAAATCTAACATCAAGTGCGTCGTGGCTCACGGAGCAAAGATCAGATCGCAGTCCCGATAACACACGCATCCCGCCAAGGATATTGCGCCTAGTACAACAACGAAGAATTAGAGATCTCATAAAATAATTTATGAATGAACTATTGGTTATTATTTAAAATCGAGGCGTGTCATCTTTCGAATCCTATCAAGTCCACCATGTGCCCGACGGACAGTTACAGTATAATACTTTTGAATGTATAGCCTTTTCAAAATAAATGAATCATTTATGCTAGCCCTGTATTACGTTTCTACCGCTGTTATGCAGCAGTACGAACGGAATATACAACCCCGCGAAATTCTACAGAAGGAATTACGATGGATCGGGACTTTACTCTGACTTTGTAGTCTGTGCTTTGCTCTCTCACTGATTCTGTACTCTATGTTTTGCCCTCTATGCTCTGTGACTTTCTCTCCTCTCTTTTAGCTTATGCTTTTTGCTGCGATATGGGGGATTGCTTTTCGGACAACAAACGGATAGTCTTACACATTTGGGTTATAACAGGACAAAAAACAGGTTTATTAACGATGAATAATGTACACAAACGAAAACAAGGAAGCTTACAAAAGTCACGCACAAAATTACGCGGAGGGGGCCCGACGCCGGAGCTCCAAATAATTTGTATACAATAGGCACCAATCGCTCTTACAATCACATTTGTGCTTCGCGCAAGAAGAAGACCTGCGATACCAATTTGCCTGGAAGTGGCATAGCGCCGTAGCTCCGAGGTTTTATCCCACAAAACTCAGAATCACACCCACTCGCTATGGCGTCCCGAACAAGAAGTTCCAAAATCGACGCCAAGCCGAGACTACTGCAATCAATAAAAATAATTAACAATCGGGTCAGGACTTGTTACACAGCAGACCCTGCCGCCATGCCCTACCGGTACGAACGAATGCACGTTTCTCGCGCTACGGATGGCCAATAGAAAGCTAGATTCGCTCGTCGAGAGCCGAAGCCCGCGGCCAGCGCATCTGTGCTCGCGCGAATCCCGATATCTATATTCGCAATCTATGTATTAACTATACTACATGTAATATCGCATACAGATATATAATATCACAACAAAGCACCCGCCGGCGTCGCCTTGGGCATAATGCCTCGGGGCCTACCAATATTATCTTCAACATCTTTCTTCTCTAATGTCTCCACGCGCACAACCTCTCATTCGTACACATTCACACCACCATCGTCCACGTGCATTTCTCAAAAGCGTGCATCACCCAAAACTAAACCATGCACTCAGGTTCAATCATTCTTTTTCATCCTTATGTCTTAAATACTCTTCCTTCGATCGCACGCACTTATAATCTTTAGAAAACGTACTCATTCTCAAGTCGGGCTATTTTTACGTTTTCACGATATCATTTAAACGTGAGACATCGTGCAGATAAGTCGGTTTGTGGGTGAGAGAAATTTTTCGAAGCGAGAGGAGAAAAGGTGTGCGTAATTGCGGCATGTAATGCTATACGAATTTTTAAAAGGCAGGAGTATTGACGCTGCACGACAAAAAAACAGTCAGAGCGTTTATTTGAACCGCGCTGGTGCTCTCCGAACGGTTAAAAAGTGCTTTGACAAATTTAAAAGTGGTGATTTCAACTTGGTAGATCAACCCAGCTCTGGACAACCTTCCGACATTGATGACGATATTGTGTACATTGATACACTAAAATATTTACTCATTCTCTTCGATTCACGTGGTGAATTCGTCGCCAAAAGTTAAAGCAGGTATAATTTGAACTTGTACGATTGCTTTCATATAATATTTCATTAGTGTAAAAATAATCGCGGTTTTTACCACAATCTTGAATAAAAAAAATTGCAAGTATTTTCACTCTAGCCTAAAATATGCTAATTTTATATGTATTAATTACAGATACACAATTTAACAGTTTTCTTCTATAAAAGGAATCCCTGCATAATAAATAATGAAATCAATGTTACACAATACAACGTGAAGTAAACAGTTTATATTTCCTAAATGTACGCAGCGTATTGTCCATGAATACTTGGATCGTGGAACACCACGAATTCTTATTCATAAAGTATATTCCCCATATCTCTTCCATTATTTAATAATATCACATAATAAAACTGTAATTAAAATACACCAAACATTATTTGGCGTTTATAATAAAATTCCACGATTAAAAAGGCTGATTGTGCTCGCAGTACCCAATTAGAGTAAAGCATTATTTTCATTTATTGAACAATATATGGGCAATTTTACCTGGAGAGTCTTGCTTGACTTATGAGTTTGAGTATGCCAGAAGAATGGGGAACGACTAAAGTTCAAAAAGCGGGGAAGAGTAAACCTGAGTGCTGTGCTTTAAAACGACGTACGTTGAAGAGGAGAGCTCGAGTAATGGCGTAAACACTCTAATTTCCAAGGGGCAACAGCAAACAATTAAAGTGCATTAAAAGATTTTAATCCTCAAAGCCGCCGTGTCCATCTAAATGGCCCACTACCTGCACGTGTAATTCAGCGCGTTTTCCTGCTGAAACGTCGGTAACCCACAGCTGGACGTTTGAATTTTTTCCGATATTCTGGTGTTCACGCACATTCATTCTAGAATAGCCCAAACTGGTTGATGTTTAACGCCTTCTAATCTGATGCATATTATACTGTACACCGGCTTATAAATTCAATATCTAGCTTAAAATATTAAATGACAATATGCACAAAAGTTATAAAGAAATAAGGGAAATGAAGGAAATAAATAAAAGAAATTACCTTCTTATGTTAAAGTACAAAGCACTTTATTAAGTATAACGGTTTGCCTTATGGTTGGGGACCTTATTGGACGAAACATATTAAGATAGTGCAGTCTGATGACGTCACTCATACGGCTTATTGTTCAAATCGGACCATCTTTTCCCTCATTTTCTTAAAATTTTAAAGTTGTGCCTACATATGTACGTCTTAGCTTGAAAGATATTTTTGAATAATAAATAGTGTAATACCTTCATCTGTGTGATATTATTCGAAACACATGACATTATTAGTGATGCATCAAATAGCGGAAAATTGCTGCAGGTAAGCAAACATCCTTTTCTGTTTTACAGTTGTATTAAGAAATATTTAGAGCTCAGATCATGAATAAAGCCCTAAATAAAGTTCATTTTTAGTCTAGATATACAATATTAACTTTTGTACAATCATGACCTTTTGCACAAGTTTTTTGATTTTGGGACAATTCAATACCTTAATATAATACATGATAAAACAAACTAAAAGCAACTGAAATAAACAATAATTTTTATATCAGGATTATGACCGGTAGTTTCAGTGTTAAAGGGCATAGTCCACCATTCGGCCAGAATAGAGAAAGTTGTTTCCAGAGCGCAGCCAGTACTACAACTAGAATGGTTTAACGCGCGGCATAAAACACATTTCCTCGTGTAACGTCCGTGCTTGTATCTTTTTTGTTACATACAACTAATCCTTAATGCCCTGTTGGTACTGGCAGAACGACATACATACATAACGTATACCGTAATGTAATTTGCATCAGAATTCAAACTACACAGTGGCCAGTTCTGCTTGACACTTGCCTTTACATTAATCTTGAGCACCGGTCAGTTATTCAACCCACCATAGACAACATTTGTTTCAGGTTTCAACGCTCTGATCGTGCTTTAATCCCCATTTCTGTGTAATCTGGTGCTTTAAAAAAAAATAAAATGATATAAATGAGCCATTTATTTTGAAAATTACCCAAGCTCATATGTATTTAAATCGAAATATTTAAGAGTTTGTATTTTAAATAAATAAAAAATATACGTATAGAATACTGACGTGTTACACTACTTATGTGTATTTAAGAGAGTTAAATTTGCAATTCCTATAAAATTTGAAACAGCCCAAGTCCATTTAACATTCAATAGCATTTAAAATGTTTTAAGTTAAAAAAAACTTCACTAAATCTATATTATACTTCTTTACACCAGCTCAAAAACACAATTTATGCAATTCAGGTAATCTAAATATGTAAATTGCACAATTTACTGCTTGCCTTCATTTTGTGTATGCGGGAAGGGTATGAAGAAGTCCTGGTGCTCCTATGATATGTATCGTAATAACGATACATTCATTACTTGTGGTCTCGCCGTGCGGACTATTTGCACAGTTATAATTTTTGCTTCTTTATCTGGTCTTATTGGTGTAGTTGTCGTGTGAAAGCAATAATTTAGGCCACTTATGCGTGGCTCCAAAATTAAAGGATAAATGATATATAATTAAAATTAAAAGTAAATATGAAAATTAATAAATTGAAGGTTTTCAATTCATGACTGACAGATATATAAGTTCATCATATCATATTTGGCTGCTGTAATTTATCTTATATTTTTACAAAGTGGTGTCAATACAATATTTTCGAATTTTCTTGATCTACCCCTACATGGTAATAAATCTAGGATTTCAAATTCTGGATTCCCATCCATTGATATCTTGCAGAATATTTTATATGGTTTATTTCTCAAAAAACGCATCCAGCATATTTTTAACTGATTTATTATCTCTCCAGTCGAATTCTTTATCACTTTAAAAACTACGTTCTCCAAAAATCTTGTTAATATGAATTCATCTTCTTTCATTTTATTGTATATAAAGTTATTCCTTTCCGGCACTTTTTGAAAGCTTTATAATAATCTTGAGGGAAAATAGCATGTTAATTAAAACTAATTAATTAAAATGACTCAAATCACTCCCTTCGGACATTATTAATAACTTACTGAACTTAGGCCGCTTTTAAAGTAATGTTTTTAATTATTGAAATAACGGCAAAAATTGATCCGTCTAACGTTATCGTATTCTTTGAATTTACTCAACTGTAAGATATTTATGACAGCTAACTTAAAGTTGTTCACGTTAGTGCAGTCCGAAAAAAACAATTAACAAATAGACTTAGGCCACTTTCAAAATAAACAGCACCAGTAAAGAGTCTCTTGACGACCGATAAAAAAAGAAACAAAAGCTGACTCAGGACGTAGCACGTGAACTGAAAGTTACTTTAAGATCACTAATTAGTCATTATTTATGTATGAAGACTGTTAAGCATCGTGAATCTCTTCGTGATATTCAGTATAATTTCCTAATCGATGGATCGCTTCAATTCGAATCTGACTCATTTAGTACAGCAATCGGGTTTGCTAATCCTTGTTTCACGGATTGGATGGTCGTAACATGATGAGAGTCAACGAACTAGTCGTCTCGTTACGTTGCTCGCTAAGTGATGTGATGGCAGATGTGTGTAAATCCCAAAGACGAAGGGTATTCGACGACTGTGTTCGTTGGTGATTGCGTAACGACTGATTTCCTTGACGATTTACTGTCGACTCGTAAGTATTTGTTAATAACACGGGCTTCGGGTTTTTAAGGAAAGTTTAATTAATCTCTCTCGTTTTTCAAGTTTCTCATTTTGTAGTTTCAAAGTTTGTAGTAATCGCGTATTTCTTATTGGTTTTTATAGAGCTCTATACGATCTCTTTACCGTAATTGGACGGCTGCATTTCTCGGCAAAATGCAGCCCTGCCGGTTGCCAGATTGCTTCCATTGCACCGACTGCTAAGGTCATTTTACCTAGGATCTACTGTCTAAGGTGGGTTCCAAACCACCAGAGCTACGATATACATATCACATGAAAAAATCAGAGTTGATGGGCGGGATTCGATCGTGTGTAAGTTTCAGGAAAGCTAGATGTTTTATTACTTGAAAAATCTCCGATGTTAAGCAGAGGCCCGGTAAGTAAAGAATAGAGTCGATCAACTTGGTACCCTTCAAGGCTTTGAAAAACAAGGTGATAGACCTCTGGATTCCTCGCCTGACCCTACAACTGATACTGCTCATGTGCGCGCTGGGCGTCGCGAAAGAACCGGAGGAGAGTGGACCGACTCCGAAGAGGACCTGCTCATCCCGGTGCTGGGGAGTCACCGCACCAAGAGCGAGCATCAGGCCCGACAGCTGGAGCTGCAGGGGGCCAAAGAGGAACGCGCGAGGAGGGGAATCGCGAAGGATCGTACGGGAGGAGAGGAAGAAGAGGAGGAACAGGCGTGAAGAGGAGCGACCGGTGACGCGTGAGCAGAGAAGCTGAGGAATGGTTGGGATAAACCGCCCCCCTCCTGTACAGGTGAGTATGGACATTCTTTGTCAGAACAGTTTTTTTTTATTTAATTCGGGCAAAAGCGGTTCTGGACGTAATGACTTGAGTCTTCTCTGCTAGGGAAAGCACGATGGCTTTTTTTAGTGGGTAAAAGTCCCACCTAAAAAAAAGGAAAAAAAAATGACCCTAAATACTGTTGCGCAGTAACAATTATAGACGATTAATGAATCCATATGCATTCATCATTTCTTCGTTTCAAAACGAAATCTTTGCTTCCCTATAGGTCTCTTTCTTTGTACCAAAATTGTTGTTTAGATATATGTAAAAGTATATATACACTGCAGAAGGCTAGTAAAACGTAGCACACAGCGGCAAAGTGTGCTAACACGTTGAGTGCCAGATTTTCGTTAATTCCGTACAGCCCAGTCAACCATCAAGCAGGCCACTGCAGGTCCCTTCTGGATAGGCGAGCCAGAGTATAAACAGATACGTCAGCTAACTTTTTTCGATGAGAATATATACTATTTTGAATTTGTATCCCGAGTTTGCTTATAATCTTAATGTTATAATACAAATTCACGACTGTTAGGTTGAAAGATGACGAACAATTTAACGCAAAAAGCTACTTTCTTTAATCAATGTACAAGCAAACCTCACCTTTGTATATATATATATATATATATATATATATATATATATATCATTTTCGTTTATGTTTAACTGTATAAAGTTATTATAACCCTCCAATATCCTCTTACACTAATTCATTCATTTCCTACAGTAAGCTAATCAGAGAAAAAATATTTTCATTGAGTTTAACTTTTATAGCAGTCAGTACAACACTTAGTTACAACGATCAAAACTAAAAGTTTCACTGCTGAGGTAGAAATAAATAAATATCAAGCGTCCCAAAAAAGGGACAATGGTATATAATGGGTTAAGGATTTACACGGTATATATAAATATGTGTAGAAAGTGGTTAGTACGTTAAGTGTTAATTCATTTTCACAATTTTTATTATATTCAAATTCCATGCTCAAACTTGTGCAATAATCTCAGCTCTAATGGACGAAGGTGGTTTCTATTAGTAAGTCGAATAACTATTTAACAATGTTCCGCCACCGACAGTGGTCGGTGGCTACAATATTACTTTTGCTAATGCTAAAGCCATAATCCTGCACTATCTTAACTCGGATCGCATTAGATTACATTATGGATGGCGATCTATGCTAACGTCAAAGCATAAATTGGCGTTAAACTTCACAGTCTCCTAATGGCCCCGAAAATGTAGTACATGGCGTACCAATTAGATCGAGTTTAGAGTGGCGTATCGCACTTTACTTTTGACGGAAGTTACCGCGAAAACTTTCCACGTACTTTTTCTTGGAATGTTTCCAGGTTACGCTCCTTTCGAATCAACTTTTTTCAACGTGTTCATATCTCTGAAAGCTTTCACGCAGTTGCGTTTGGCGAATAACGACAGAGTTCTTCCGCCATTCAGTGAAAAAATGATTTTTGTCGCCATTTATATCCATATATATTTAAAAATATATAGTTTTTAATTTTATAACATCTTATCTTTTAGTAAAAAAAAATACGATTTATTGTCAAAAGGTAATAAGAAAATGGCTTACTTAATAGTTAGTAACAAAATATCGCATTTATTAATATCTAATTTATGTATTGTTTCTTTTGTCAAGGACCGCACACCTGTGGTTTCTAATTATCTTTAAAGTCAGAAATAATTATCATTTTTGCTTTTAGAATTTATTAATCTTAGAAAAAAAAATGAGAACCGAAAGAAATATGAGAAGAAAAGAAACATCTAGAATTTTTAATATAAATACACACCTTCCCTTATTACAGAGCCCGTAAGTAAAGTGAGAAAGTTTAAATGCTTGGTTATTGATTTGACGTTTGTATTGCAACCGTACATTAAACCCTGTACGGATACATACGTACGAATCTCCTGCCGCACAGTATTATACAATACATCCGTGCAGCTCACTTATATCGGTGAGCCGTAAGGGGTAGAGACGGACCCATTAATTTGTTCCACGACCCCTGAAGTGGGGCAAGGAGAAGCTGGAATACGACCGTGGCGGCGTCAGGCGGCTGGGGCCAATCGGCCCAGATTTATAGACTCTGTGATCGACACGCGACATATTTAATTGTATTATTCATACATTCGTGCAAATACAACATTATAGAGCCTAATATAAC